>NW_020869553.1:686190-696190 GCF_003789085.1 Penaeus vannamei | reverse complement strand
CTCTCTCTCTCTCTCTCTCTCTCTCTCTCTTTCTCCCTCACCCTCCAAAAATAAAAAAGCAAAGAAACACACGCATCACCTCATTAAATGCCCCGCTACAAGGGCAGAGCTGAAATCCTTTAAAACTTTTGGTAATTAATTCGTATCTGGTTTCATCAAATAATTAAACCATTATCGATTATTTTTTTTCCAGATTAGCTGGCTATTGATGTTCTTTCATTAATCCATTTATCAAGATGATGATGATGATGATAAACTATGATGTGTATTATCCCTTCGTCGTCCTCATTATATGATACCATTTATTTCTCATTATTACAGTGAAGATAAAAAAAACAATGGCATTTGTAGTATCTTCTTTTCTTATCTTCTTTAAAAAATAAACATTAGGGAAAAAAATTAGTTAGTTTTTTTTCCCTTCACTTCAACAGGTGCATAAAATAGATAAATAATGATATACACATAAGCACCAATATTCTCTTCTTTCCTCCACTCCCCTATCAAAGAAAAGAAAGAAAGAAAGAAAGAAAAAACAGAAGCTCTTTCCTTAACCCTCAAAAATAAATAAATAAATAAAACTAAAAACAAAAAAAAAAAATAGAAAAGAGAAAAATAGAGATAATAAAAGAAAAAAAGAAAAGAAAAGGAAAACAAAAGCAAAAAAAAAAAAAAAAAAAAAGGCTTAAATTGATAGGTTCACAGGTTCTAATTGAATTTCCCCTTAATGCTCCTTCCCGTGAGCGGCATCAGAACAAAGGCATTACCCGTGGGAGAATAAGCAGTGCATGATAAACCGGGTATTATTCATGTCATGACAATAGGTGCATGACAGGTCTTGTTGGCTTGGCCTGAAATTTCCCATGCGTTTGTTTGTCTCTTGTTGTTTTGCTTTTTTATCTTTTTCTTTTTCTTATTTTGTTTTGGCTATTTTTTTATATCTCTTTTTGGTTTGTCTTTATGTGGTTTCTTAATTTTTCATTTTTTTCTATCTTTCTCTCTAGTTCTCTCTTTCTCTCGTTTTCACCTCCGAACAAGCTCTGCCTGTCTATCTAATTTTCTGTTTATATAACTATCTATCTATATCTCTCTCCCTCCTCCTCTTTCTCTTCCTCTCTCTTCCTTTCTTTATTGTAAATCTATTCATCCATAAATCCATCCATCTGTCTATTCATCTGCTTTTCTCAGTCCTAGTTCTCTCTTCTCTCTCTCTCTCTCTCTCTCTCTCTCTCTCTCTCTCTCCATCTATCTATCTATCTCTCATCCACCCATTCATCCAGCCATCCATCTCTTATTCACGTAAGAATATAACTATATATAAGATGTACACGTGCGAAAAGACAACACGAAAGAGTAACGTTTCGTACAAGTAGACGTGAAATGTAAGATCAGACGTTTACTTACGGTAATGTTTTGACACATAAGAACGTTTAATACTCAGAACTAACAACGAGCCTCTGTAAAATGAGGCTGAAGTAGATGTTTGTGTTAAGTTGCCTATACTGGTACATGTTTGCAAATACCGGTTTATCTTGTTGGTTCATGTTTGAGACACGTCGGGCCATGGCTTTTGGTGTCCAGCCAAGCGTGAAATTTTTTAAGGAATTATATATATATATATATTATATTATATATAATATATATATATATATATATATATATATATAATATATATATTATGTGTGTGTGTGTGTGTGTGTATGTGTGTGGTGTGTCGTGTGTATTTTTCTTCTTTCTTTTTCTTGTTTTTCTTTTTTCTTTATTTTTTGATTTTTTTATTTATTATTATTTTATTTATTCATTATTATTTTTTTATTTTTACCAAAAAACAATGATATTATTTGGTTTTGCCCGGGGACCCATTCATATGTGTGTAAGGGGGGTAATGTGGTCCACGGGTGCGTGCCATGGTTTCAGTTCAGTGGAAAATTTTTAAGCTCATTCAATAATGAACAAGGTCGACACTGAGTCAGGCGTATGAATGGGACTCGATCCGAGACTTACTTAGTTTCCGACAAAGCCCAGTCCTGTTAATTACCGACCGAGTTCTGCACGTTAGAGCCATTTACCATTCTCCATCCAACACTACTTTTATAAATTCTTATTTTTTGTTTTTGTTTGGAAAGACAAAGACAATATAGATCTGCCTTTTTCGATCGGCTGCTTTCTCTTTCTCTTTTCTTCTCTTTCTCTCTCTCTCTCTCTTCTCTCTCTCTCTCGTCTCTCTTCTCTCTCTCTCTCTCTCTCTCTCTTCCTCTCTCTTTCTCTTGTCTGTCTGTTTTGCCTCTCTCTCTCTCTCTCCTTCTTTCTCCCTACATTCAATGCTTTGTCATGGGCACACTCCCCTTCAGTGTAGCCAGGGTGTGCCACTTACACACACAAGTTTCCTAATTTCTTGATTTTAAACAAGTTTCAAAAAATTAGTAGCGATTGGCTGATTTTAATCAAATACCTCTTAGTACCATTTCAGATCAGCTTAAATTTAAGTGATTGGCTGGAAACAGAAAAACATGAGAAAAATAATGGGAGAGAAAGCATGCAATTTGCCACCTTCTTTCATAAATCGTAATGTATCCCTTTCTCTCTCACTCTCTTTGTTTTACTATCTTTCCAATTATCTCTCTATCAGCCCATTGTTACATCTCACCCAACTCACTACTACTCACTACGTTGACGAGGAGCCATGCAGGCAAAACCATGCAGGGTGACAAGAGGTCTGTGCAATTACCAGTCTATTTGTTATTCTGTAATCAGGGCTGTGAACTGTAAAGTATGCTTAACAGTGGCTGAAAATATATGGGTAAAGGAAGGGATGACCACTCACGCTTCTAACTGAGCGGTTTTTACTACACAATCAGCCTAGCCGTGACCCTAGGATGTTATTTACACCATCCCTGCTGGACTGCTACATTTTTTTTTTTTTTTGACTATGGCCTACAAAACACTAAAAACTGTATCTAATCTAATTGTTCTGACCAATTGCAAATTTAAGACACTGATGATGGTAGTGGACAACTAGTGGATTGCACTCCAGGCACTGCAGCCAGAGGGAAGGTGTCCTTCCTACCATAGGAGTATATGTTATGGCAGAAGCTCGACCACAAACTATACTAGTATAAAAAAAAAAATCACAGTAGTATGATTTTTTTTACAAAGACAGACTCAGAGACTGGATCATAGGTAATAATGATAATCATCAGTGAACCAGTGTTTTTCTCATATTAGTATGATTTGTTCATGCTAGTAGAATTCGTGGTCGAGCTTCTTTAGTCCTGCTTTGTAAGTTCGAGCTGTCTGTCATCGGTCGTAGAGTCTCAGTCATCTATTTGAAGGCAGGTGTCGTACACAATTACTTTTACTGAGAAATTTGATAAATTATGTTCAAAAGAAGGACGGGTAGGTGGTTGACATGAAACTACTCAAAGAATTTTAACAAGTGCACACTACATGATTGAACACTTAGTAATAATGATAACAAGAATGATCCATATTAAAAGAGAGAGAGAGAGAGAGAGAGAGAGAGAGAGAGAGAGAGAGAAACGTTTTCGTCATCTATGCTATTGCCGCACAAATTGCAAATTGGGACAGTCACTATAGTTGCACTGCAGCTAATGTAGAACGTTTTTATGGGGGAGCTCTGGATCAGTTTGCAAGTGCTGTGTTGTGTGTGTGTGTGTGTTGTGTGTGTGTGTGTGTGTGTGTGTGTGTGTGTGTGTGTGTGTGTGTGTGTGTGAACTCTCTCTTTCTCCTCCCCCCCCTCTCTCTCTCTTTCTCCCTCTTTCTCTATCTCTCTTTCTCTCGCTCACTCTCTCCCTCTCTCTCTATCTGTTGCCTCTGCAGCTTCAGGACTATTGATTCGGGCGTGATGTGATTGATTGAGTTGTGGTTGGTCGTGGATCGGGGGCGTGGGATTAGTGGGCCGTTTAAGGGGCGTTGGAGGAGGGGGGCTCGCCCCTAAGCATGCTAATAGTAATGATAATAATAGTAGTAATAATAATGGCATTAATAATAATAATAAGAGAGCTGATAATAACAACAACAACAACAAAAATAATAACAAGAACAATAATAATAATAATAATAATAATAATAATAATAGTAATAATGGTAATGGTAATAATGATAATAATAGTAATAATAATAATAATAATAATAATAATAATAATAATAATGATTAAACAATTCCGACCCAATGATGAGAAATATTCCCTTTCATCAGGGTCATTTCCCATGTTGGAGAGAAAAAGAAATACAGACATAGAAAGAGGGTGAGAGACTGTCAGAGAGAGAGAGAGAGAGAGAGAGAGAGAGAGAGAGAGAGAGAGGAGAGAGAGAGAGAGAGAGAGAGAGAGAGAGAGAGAGAGAGAGAGAGAGAGAGAGAGAGAGAGAGAGAAAGAGCTTAAGAGAGAGGGAGAAAGAGAAAGAGACAGAAAGATCTCCACATGATGGGGAATATTTTACATTGTAAAAAAATAACAATGATAATAATAGTAAAGATAATGATAATAATGATCATAACTAACATGCCCAGAGGCATACCCCCAAACAAATAATAAAATAAACTTTACCGCCCCCTCTCCGACCCACCTACAGCCCACACCCATCCTACCACCACAACTCAATCAACCAACTCACACCTGAACAGCTGTAGAGGCGACGAACGGATAAAAATAAAAATTTTGGCGTGTTGCCAAAATGTTCAGAAGTCACCCACCCCAAGAAAACATGCAGCTTTATATAAGCTTTCGAACGAGTGGTCAACCATCTCTCTATCTATTTCCATTCTCGAGATATTTTGTTTCTAAATTTATCGTACCTCTATATGTATGTATGTATGTATGTACGTCCCAATAACGGTCGGGCTTGACCCCCTCGTATCTCGTCCTTCTCTTGGGCCGATTCCACTTGCAACTCTTGAGCATTGGCCCGACTAGGTTCAGACCCCGAAGTTTCATGTTCCTACCTAGTCTGGAACTTTTTTTTTCTAGAACCTCAAAACCGCTAAATTGGGCATAAACAGGGAGGGAAGGGATGAGGAAGGGAATAAACATTGCACTTAGAGAATGAGTGAGTGAGGGAGTGAGGGACGGAAGGAGAGAAGGAGTGAGGGATGGAAGGAGAGAAGGAGTGAGGGATGGAAAGAGAAAAGGAGTGATGTATCTGCACTGGCCCCGCCTTCAGATGGAAGTTCTTGGATCTGACTTTCCGTAGGTTTTTGCTATATGGCTATTGTTTGGGAGTGGATGTGAGTTCATTTGAGTTGGTTGGGTGAATTTCAGGGGGAAGGAGGCTTGGGTTATGGGTCCCCGGGGCACTGGTCAGTGCAGTTATATATATATGTGTGTGTTGTGTGTGTGTGTGTGTGTGTTTGTGTGTGTGTGTGTGTTTGTGTGTGTGTGTGTGTGTTTGTGGTGTGTGTGTGTTGTTGTACACACACACAGCACACACACACACACACCACACACACACACATCAAATATAATATATATATATATATATATATATATATATATATATTAATAATATATATATATATATATATATATATATATATATATATATATATATATAGTAATGTGTGTGTGTGTGTGTGTGTTGCTGTGTGGTGGTGTGTGTATGTTATATATAATATGCATATTATATGTTGCTAATATTATATGCATATATATATGTGTGTTATATATAGTATAATATATGTATATAATATATTATATTATATAATTAATATATATAATTTATATATATAACATATATACAATATACATACCATATTATATAATCATATAATATATAATAATATATACTAATATATATATAAATATAGTATTAAGTATATATTATATACAATATATATATAACATACATTACATATAAGTAATAATAGATAAAATATCAATTATATATAATAAATTATATATATATATATACCATATAAGTATAAATCTNTATATATATATACATACATACATATATATATATATATATATATATATATATGCATATATATGTATATATAGATATATATGTATATATACACACACACTGTGTATGTATATATATGTTTGTGTGCTTGTTTGTTTGTCTGTAAACATAAGCACAATATAGACTGGGACTTACCCTGTAACAATTTCATCGGTGTATTGATGCTATCCACTTTATTCGAGTAACGTCCTTTATCATAGCACTTCCTCCCAAAGGAAGAACAAAACCAAACATGAGTATCATAATGACTTCGCAGTTGAGGTAAAAGGATTTTCCGTGTTTCTGGAAGGCATTTTCTACGTCGCAATAGGTTCCTTTACCTCCGGTCGTTCATCGATCATGAACCCTTTTTATACATGAGCGAACAATACGGGAGTCATGTTGCTGTTGTGAGCTCGTCGTTCCCTAGTCATAAAAGTCAGAGAAGGTGTATGTGCATGACGCCCGTGCCAAGCCATGCATCTCTCACTGTGACGCGGAGACGCCTTGACGCACGTAAACTTTGTATGGAGGACTGATCACATAAGGTTCTCTCTATCTTACATACTATATTTGTTTGTTATAATGGGAAATTTTATTCTGGTACAAAGTACTAAAATATCCTTTGCAGTATTTTTGTATGTTCCAACGCTTCCGATAATGCTATATATATGTATATGTGTATACATATACATATATACATGTGTGTGTGTGTAAAACCCACAAGTATAAATTCCTACTGGTGTCTGCGCATTTCATCAATATATGGAGGTATCTATAGATTGCAGTACTGTATTGCTCGTGAAATGTATCGTAGGCATGTCACTTCGTTTTCTCATTCTGTTTACAAATTAATCTAAAGTTAAAGGTAGGATTAAAATAATTTTTGACACTGTGAAGTTTCCTTGAATGATCATAGTAATCATTTGGAAATGAGGGTGTACATAATGCTGAAGACAATTATAAAAATAACAATAACAATCTTAACCATTCATACAAATCATAACTACAAGAACAAGACAACAGTAACAATATAACAATCACGATAATGGCAACAAGAAAGCAGACAGACCTAATAGAACAGGATCAAACGCCGTAGTTCCCGGTTATCGAAGGACATTGTGTAACCATCTGTCCCTTGATCTTCCCTTCGGCTTGGGAATTACCCTCAAGGACTACCTAGGGTGCCTTTGTAGCCCGGCGGTTTGGTGGTTTGATTATCTCTGTAGTTAATATCGAATAGCATTTGGTGATTTTGATATAGGTGCTTCACAGTAGTATCGGTCCTGCATAAAATCGGTGTGTATTCGTATATATTCACTCACAAACAAACAGAAACACACACACACGCACACATATGTGTATATATATGTATATGTACACACACACACAAACACACACACACGCGCACGCGCACACACACACACACACATACACATACATATAGACATATATATATATATATAGGTATATATACATACATAGATAGATATACACACACAGAGATATACATATATATACATACATACATGCATATATATTTATATATGTATGTATATATATGTATATGTATACCGTAATAACTTCGTATAGCATACATTATACGAAGTTATACGAGTTCCAACGCTTCCGATAATGCTATATATATGTATATGTATACCGTAATAACTTCGTATAGCATACATTATACGAAGTTATACGAGTTCCAACGCTTCCGATAATGCTATATATATGTATATGTACACACACACACAAACACACACACACGCGCACGCGCACACACACACACACACGTAAAACATACACACACACAAAACAAACACACCAAGTATATACACAAACACACACACGCACGCATATGTGTATATATATGTATATGTATATATACATATATATATACATACATACATACATACATGCATATATATTTATATATGTATGTATATATATACATATATATAAATATATATATATACATATATATATATATACACAAACACACAGAGATATACATATATATACATACATATATAAATATATATGCATGTATGTATGTATGTATGTATATATATGTATATGTATACCGTAATAACTTCGTATAGCATACATTATACGAAGTTATACGAGTGTGTGTGTGTGTGTGCGTGTGTGTGTTTGTGTATATATATATATATATGTGTGTGTGTGTGTGTGTTTGTGTTCCTATTTCACATTATAACGAATATGTATCTCAGATTTGATTAATAAATTTTTCCCGGCTGGAAATAGTTCTGGATATTTATATGGTCGCATACCGCATCACAACGCTTCTTACCGACATCAGAGCTAGATAAAGATTCTGCACAAACCCAGAGCAAACAAGTCATCTCAGATAATCATCAGTTAGGAGGATAGGCTTAGTCCACGTAATCACCCAAACGTTCATTACTGCCCCCGCCCCCCTTAAAGAAACCCATTCGTCATTGGGAACTTCTGCGCGTGTGTCATAAACGGTACAGGTGGTCATGGTTGCTAAGGCAGTGTGATGGAAGGTGGGATTTCCAGTTTCGAGTTGCCAAGAGGCATGTCTTGCTGGTGAATACAATTGAAAACACATTTCTTTGATCATTTTTCCTGCTTTGATTCTTTTGTTGTCGTTGTGAATTACTTCTGATTGCGGTAAATATTATGATACCTTGTTGAGATGTTACTAGAGTGAATGTGTGATCGTTGTTTACATCCGGGACAACAGAAAACGGAACGACTCATCCATTCAGTATATATTCCAGACCAGCGGTGCGGGGAAGCCAGAACATCTTGAGCAGCCCAGGACACAACACCGATCCGAAAACTACAGCTGACATGATTAGGTAGGAATGTATTTCTCTTTGTAAGGCGAAAGTGTTGAAGTACACACACCAATACGTAATATAATACTGATTGAATGCCATTTGAAATCATAGAAAATGTCAAAGAGGATCAGTGAAAAAAAGCAGAATAATTTATCCATAAGGATCGTTATCAGTTCCGTGAATTTTCCAGGTACTTATTAGGATCGTGCTTGGTGGCGGTGTTGATGGTGCCAACTGCAGCAAACTACGGAGCACCTGTGCCACAGGTCCCAAGTTATGGTGCCAGACCTCAACAGCAAGTAAGCAGAGAGCACTCTTGAGTTATAGATTGGTTCTTGAACATATTTGTTTACGTTTTGTATACTTAGGGATGTCTGTATTGCGGTGTATATTTGTTTACTTCTTTGAGTACATTTAGGAGTGTTGACAGTTCCTACGGTTGCACGATGAAGAGGTTCTTTATCAGAATCACAGACATTATCAATCTGGTTGCGAGTAAATGTTCAAAATAAATAACATTGACAGATTAATATGCTCAATTGTATGGTATAGGAAAATATGTTTATAAAGTATGTCTCATTGAAGATTTATTTATTTCAGGCTTGTCAAACATATGTCGTCACGACCACAGTTGCAACTCCGCAGTATTTCACAGAGACGAAGTACCAAACACAGTACCAGACACAGTACCAGACACAGTACCAGACGCAGTATCAAACTCAGGTTGGTTATTACGTACTTACATCTTTAGGGCCTATATATGTAGTGTGAGTGGTTAATGGACAGTAACACTGATTCATATATATATATATATATTATATATATATATATATTATATATATATATATACATATACATATTTATGTTTACACACAAACACACACACACACACACTCGTATAACTTCGTATAATGTATGCTATACGAAGTTATTACGTGTGTGTGTGTGCGTGTGTGTGTGTGTTTATGTATGTATTTATATATACATACATATAAATGTGTGTATATATATATATAATATATATATATATATACATACATATAAATGTGTGTATATATATACAAATATATATACATACATATAAATATGTGTAAATATACATATATATGTCTGTGTATGTGTGTGTATGTGTGTACACACAATATATACATATATTGAATATAAATGTATATATATGTATATGTATATATACATATATATATATATATATA
>NW_020869553.1:678471-680971 GCF_003789085.1 Penaeus vannamei | reverse complement strand
TAGTGTGATGGTCCGAAAAGAGATGGGGAAGAGGAAGAGAAGAATGAGTGATGGAGAAAGAATGGGGGAAGAAAGGGGTTGAGGTTGGAAATATGGAGAATGTTTGAGGAAGAAAGAAGAAAATACAATGAACAAGAATCAAAGACATTAGAAACGGATAACAAAGAATAAAACAAACACAAAACAAGGACAACAAATTACAGCAACTAAACACACAAAAACAAGAACACAACAAAAACAAATTAAAAAAAGCCGCAAAAATAAAAACAAGAACACAACAAAAAACAAATAAAAAAAAAACACAACAAAAACAATTTTAAAAAAGCCACAAAAACAACAAGAAAAGAAGCAACAACAGCGCCACCACCAACGACAACAACAACAACACCCGAAACAACAACAACAAGCAAGGAAAACAAACAAAGCAAAAACACAACAAAAAACAAATTTAAAAAGCCGCAAAAACACAACAAAAAACAAATTAAAAAAAAGCCACAAAAAACAACAAAAATAAAAAAGCACAAAAACAACAAGAAAGAAGCAAAACCACCCACCACCACCAACGACAACAACAACAACAACAACAACAGCAAGCAAGGAAAACAAACAAAGCGCAAGAGGCCGAGAGTTTCTCTACGTGACCGAGAGTGGGCGGCGCCTAAGTTGTCAATAGAACACGCTAAGCCCCGCCCCGATTGAAGAACTTCCCGACTTTGAATTATGGCAGCATATGTCAGGGCTGTCTAGGGCGGTCAATACGCGTTACTAGAATAGGAATATCGACCCTACCGCCCTGACCTGACCTAGACGCAAGCATGGGAAGGGAGGGAGGAGGGAAGGTGGGGGTAGGAGGGTAGGAGGGGGTAGGGGTGAAGGGGTAGGGAGGGAGGGGTGAGACAAGGGGTGAGGGGGTAGGGAGGTAGGAGGGGGAGGGGGTGGGGGGTGTTGCAATACGGGCAGGGGAAAGAAGGGGTGGGAGGGTGGGGGTGAAGGGAAGGGAAGGGAGGGAGAGGGAAGGGAGAGAGGGGAGGAGGAGAGATAAGCCATGGTGTGACGTCACGTCTTGTTTACATACCAGTGAATTGATGACGTCACTCTTTGTTTGTGTGTGTTGTGAGGGGAGGGGAAGGGGGGAGGGGGGGGGGGGAGGGGATTATCAAAAGAGAGGATACATGACTTCGTTTTCTTTGGCGTGTATTGACTCGGCTGATATGAAGCTAATGAAGTCAATATTTGTTGGCGAAAAGGAAATGAGTGAGGTCATCAAGCCTTCATTTCCAAAACACACACTCTTTTCATCGCTAGAAATAGGGCTGCACACTTCTTTTAAATCTCTGGGCTTAATATCTCTGGGAACACTTCTTAAGATCTCTGGGAACACTTCTTTAATATCTCTGGGAACACCTTTAAGATCTCTTCCTGGAACACTTCTTTAATATCTCTGGGAACACTTCTTTAATATCTCTGGGAACACTTCTTAAGATCTCTGGGAACACTTCTTTAAGATCTCTGGGAACACTTCTTTAATATCTCTGGGAACACTTCTTTAATTCTGGGAACACTTCTTTAAGATCTCTGGGAACACTTCTTAATATCTCTGGGAAACACTTCTTTAAGATCTCTGGGAACACTTCTTTAATATCTCTGGGAACACTTCTTTAAGATCTCTGGGAACATCTTTAATATCTCTGGGAAACACTTCTTAATTATTCTCTGGGAACATTCTTTAAATCTCTGGGAACACTTCTTTAATATCTCTGGGGAAACACTTCTTTAAGATCTCTGGGAACACTTCTTTAATATCTCTGGGAACACTTCTTTAAGATCTCTGGGAACACTTCTTTAAAATCTCTGGGAACACTTCTTTAAGATCTCTGGAACACTTCTTTAATATCTCTGGGAACACTTCTTTAAGATCTCTGGGAACACTTCTTTAATATCTCTGGAACACTTTAAGATCTCTGGGAACACTTCTTTAAGATCTCTGGGAACACTTCTTTAATATTCTGGAACACTTTTAAGATCTCTGGGAACACTTCCTCTGGGAACACTTCTTTAAAGATCTCTGGGAACACTTCTCTGGGAACACTTCTTTAATCTTCTGGAACACTTCTTTAAGATCTCTGGGAACACTTCTTTAAGATCTCTGGGAACACTTCTTTAAGATCTCTGGGAACACTTCTTTAAGATCTCTGGGAACACACTCTGGAACACTTCTTAAGATCTCTGGGAACACTTCTTTAAGATCTCTGGGAACACTTCTTTAAGATCTCTGGGAACACTTCTTTAATATCTCTGGGAATAAGTTACAGTGCTCACAAACGAAGCAAAAATAACTGGTGCCGAAATATTTTTAGATCTGAGAGCATTGTGGCGACATATTTGTAGACAAATATGGTATAAGTCGAGATATGTTTTTTTGTGCCAAGATTTTGTTGAGATAGTAGATAGGGTTGTGAAGTGTACATATGTATGTTGTATGTTATGTATGTGTGTATGT
>NW_020869553.1:668471-673471 GCF_003789085.1 Penaeus vannamei | reverse complement strand
AGAAGAAGAATGAAAAGAATAAAAGAGAGGTGAAAGAGAAAAAGGAGAAGGGGAAGGAAAAAGTGATAAGAAGAGGAATAAGGAAAAAGGAAGGATAGAGAAAGAAGGAAAAAAAGGATAGAAAGACGATGAAAATGGAAAATGGAAAGAATAAAGATATGAAGGAGCAAAAAACGAAAGAAGAAAGAGAAAGAAGGAAAAAAGAGATAAAAGACGAAAAGAGAAGAAGAGAAAAATAAAAAAAAAAAAGAAAAAAACAAAAACAAAAAGAAAGACAAAAATGGAGAAAAAGAAGAAAAGAGAAGAAAGACGAAAAAAAGAAAAGAAAAAGCAATAAGAAAGACAAAAAAGGGAAAACGACAATAAAGAACGTAAAAAAAGAAAAAAACAAAAAAAAAGAAAAACGAAAAGAAAAAGCCCCCCCCCAAAAAAAAAAAAAAAAAAAAAAGTAACAGGAAAAAAAAAGCGAAGAGAGGAGACAAGACAACATGGACTAATTATTCTCTCTTTCTCGGGTTTGATGTTTCGGAAAATTGTTGTGAAGGCTGGAATCTAATTTTGGAAAAGTTGTCAATTACGGCCCTTCACGAGGTTTCACAACTGCCGTTCCCATTCCTTACGTCTGGGTTGCGTCTCATATTCCAGGTTTCCTTTTTATTATTATTATTATTGTACTTACAATTATACTACAACTACAACTTATTACAACTTATATTATTCATTAATTATTATATATATTATTATCTATTATTTTTATGACTGGATGATCACCCTTTTTTTTTCTTTCTTTCGTTCTCTCTCTCTCTCTTTCTCTTCTCTCTCTTTTTCTTCCTCCTCTCTTCCTCTTCTTCTCTCCCTCTCTTCCCTCCCTCTCTCTCTTCTCTCTCCTCTCTCCTCTCTCCTCTCTCCTCTCTCCCTCTCTCCTCTCTCCTCCCCTCTCTCCCTCCTCCTCCCTCCTCCTCCTCCTTCACTCCCCCTCTCCCTCTCCCTCCATCGCCCCCCCCCCCTCCTCCCTCACTCCCGCTGAGTCACCGAGCCGTTCAGTCAATCAGTCAGTAAGTCAATCAGTCACTCAGGCACTCATCTTTCCCTCACAAGCGTAAAATGGAAGCTGACGGAAGCTGGAGTCGAGAATCAGTCACGTGTCTTTTGATCGTCCGTTTTCGGTGATGTGTTCCTGAGATACGGTTTTTTAAAATTATTTTTTAATGATTTTTTTCTTTCTTTTTTTTATGATTTTTTTTGCGAGCTCTTCATTTGGGTGTGTTTTTTTTTTTTTTTCTTCTCTTTCTGTCTTTGTTTGTTTGTTTGTTTCTTTTCTCTCTCTATTTCTCTTTCTCTCTTTCTCTTTCGTAATGGAAGCTGACGGAAGCTGGAGTCGAGAATCAGTCACGTGTCTTTTGATCTTTCGTTTTCGGTGATGTGTCCTCGAGATACGGTTTTTTTTTCTTTTTTAATGATTTTTTTCGAGGTTTTCATGTTTTTTTTTTCTCTCTCTTTCTTGTCTTTGTTTGTTTGTTTGTTTCTTTCTCTCTCTATTTCTCTTTCTCTCTTCTCTTTCTGTCTTTGTTTGTTTGTTTTCTTTCTTTCTTTCTTTCTCTTCTATTTCTCTTTCTCTCTTTTCTTTCTTTCGTAATGAAGCTGACGAAGCTGGAGTCGAGAATCAGTCACGTGTTTTGATCGTCGTTTTCGGTGATGTGTCCTCGAGATACGTTTTTTTTTTCTTTTTAATGATTTTTTCGAGGTTTTCATGTTTTTTTTTTTTCTCTCTCTTTCTGTCTTGTTTGTTTGTTTGTTTGTTTCTCTCTCTTTCTGTCTTTGTTTGTTTGGTTGTTTCTTTCTCTCTCTATTTCTCTTTCTCTTTCTTTCGTAATGGAAGCTGACGGAAGCTGGAGTCGAGAATCAGTCACGTGTCTTTTGATCGTCCGTTTTCGGTGATGTGTCCTCGAGATACGGTTTTTTTCTTTCTTTTTAATGATTTTTCGAGGTTTTCATTTGTATGGGTGTTTTTTTTTTTATTATTCTCTCTCTCTTTCTGTCTTTGTTTGTTTGTTTTTTTTCTCTCTCTCTATTTCTCTTTCTCTCTTTCTCTTTCTCTTTCTTTCGTAATGGAAGCTGACGGAAGCTGGAGTCGAGAATCAGTCACGTGTCTTTTGATCTTTCGTTTTCGGTGATGTGTCCTCGAGATGCGTTTTTTTTTTTCTTTTCTTTTTTAATGATTTTTTTTTTCGGAGGTTTTCATGTTTTTTTTTTTATTCTCTCTCTCTTTCTGTCTTTGTTTGTTTGTTTGTTTGTTTCTCTCTCTTTTTCTCTTTCTCTTTCTTTCGTAATGGAAGCTGACGGAAGCTGGAGTCGAGAATCAGTCACGTGTCTTTTGATCTTTCGTTTTCGGTGATGTGTCCTCGAGATACGTTTTTTTTATGATTTTTTTTTAATGATTTTTTTTTTATTCGAGCTCTTCATTTGTGTGTGTTTTTTTTTATTCTCTCTCTCTTTCTGTCTTTGTTTGTTTGTTTGTTTGTTTTCTTCTCTATTTCTCTTTCTCTCTTTCTCTTTCTTTCGTAATGGAAGCTGACGGAAGCTGGAGTCGAGAATCAGTCACGTGTCTTTTGATCGTCCGTTTTCGGTGATGTGTCCTCGAGATACGGTTTTTTTTTTTAATTATTTTTTTAATGATTTTTTTTTCGAGCTCATTCATTTTTTTTTTTTTTTTTTTATTCTCTCTCCTCTGATTCTGTCTTTGTTTGTTTGTTTCTCTATTTCTCTTTCTCTCTCTTCCTCGTCTCTCTCTCTTCCTGCCCTCCCCTCCCTCCCTCCCATGCGCTCCCCGGATCCTTTCCCCTCCTTCCTTCACTCCCCCTCTCCCTCCCTCCCATCGCCCCCCCTACCCACCCTACACTCCTCCCGCTGAGTCACCGAGCCGCTCAGTCCAATCAGTCAGTAAGTCAAATCGGTCACTCAGGCACTCATTTTTTCCCTCACAAGCGTAAAATGGAAGCTGACGGGAAGCTGGAGTCGAGAATCAGTCACGTGTCTTTTTGATCTTTCCGTTTTCGGTGATGTGTCCTCGAGATACGGTTTTTTTTAAATGATTTAATTTTGGCGAGCTCTTGCATGTTGGGTGTGTTTTTTTATTCTCTCGTCTCTTTCCTGTCTTGGTTTGTTTCTTTCTTTCTCTTACTCTCCTTTCATTATCTTTGTTATGGGTTGTCTTTCTTTTCTCTCTCATCCCCTATATATTCCATCTTGTCTCCTCTCTCTCATCTCTCTCCTCTCCCTCCTCCCCTCTCGCCTCTCTCACACTCCCTCCCTCTCACTCCCTCTCCCGTGTCCCTTCGCTCTCCGGCCCACTCTCCCTCTCACTGCTCCTCCTCTCGCCATCCCTCCCTCCTCTCTCTCTCTCCACTCTCCCTCTCCTCTCCCTCCCTCTCCCTCTGCTCCTCTCCCTCTCCCTCTCCTCCCCCTCCCCTCTCATCTCACTTCGTCTCGACTGGCTCACTCTCACTCTCACTCATCACTTCTCCCTCGTCGTCATCTCTCTCATCTCTTTCCATTATCTTTCTTTGCTTTCTTTCTTTCTCTCGTCTCTCGTCTCTCTCTCCCCCGGCTCATAAAAGCACACCGCACAGAAACCGTGGCGGCGATGTGCAGCCGAAAGCTTTAATCTTCTTTTTTTTTTTAACTCTTCATGATTATGTAAGATTTTTTTTTTTTCCTCCTCTCTCACCATATTATTCCTCTCCTAACACGACGGCCGTACGATTCCAGCACACGCGGCGTATCGATTCCTTTGTTTGTTTGTTTGTTTGTTCCACGTTCAAGAAAGTGAATACAGCGACTGTCTGTTGTCTGTATCGGCTTCTTTCTCTGTCTCTCGGATCTTTATTCTCGTCTTCTCTGTCTCTCGATCTTTATTCTCGTCTTCTCTGTTCTCCTCGATCTTTATTCTCGTTCTCTGTCTCTCGATCTCTCGTCTTCTCTCTCGATCTTTATTCTCTTCTTCTCTGTTCTCTCGATCTTTATTCCCGTCTTCTCTCATGTCTCTCGAATCGCTCTTTATTCTCGTCTTCTTGTCTCTCGATTCTTTTGATTCTCGTCTTCTTGTCTCTCTTTATTCTCGTCTTCTCTTTCCTCTTCATTTATTTGTTCGTCCTGTCTGTTGTATGTATCGGCTTTCTCTTCTCTGTCTTCTCGATCTTATCTCTCTTCCTTTCTCTCATTTTTTTTGTTCGTCCTGTCTGTTGTATGTATCGGCTTCTTTCTCTGTCTCTCGATCTTTATTCTCGTCTTCTCTTTCCTCTCATCATTTTTTTTGTTTCGTCCTGTCTCTGTATGTATCGGCTTCCTGTTCTCTGTCTCGATCTTTATCTCGTCTTCTCTGTCTCTCGATTCTTGTATTCTCGTCTTCTATTTCCTCTCATTTATTTGTTTTCGTCTCTCCATGGCATTCCCGGTGTCTTTTTTTTCTTAGTGGTTTATTGATCTATCTTTTCTCTTGTTTATTTACATATCTATCGATTTCATTGATTTCTGTCTTTCATTCTCTAATTACTATTTGTCTCTTTCGCTGTCTATTTGTCTCTTTCGTTGTCTATTTGTCTCTTTCGCTGTCTATTTGTCTCTTTCGCTGTCTATTTGTCTCTTTCGCTGTCTATTTGTCTCTTTCGCTGTCTATTTGTCTCTCTCTTTCGCTGTCTATTTGTCTATCTGGTTGTAATTCTGCCTCTATTTATCTATCGGCTGTCTTCCTTGTTTCTCTGTGCATCCATCCTCTGGATCTATCCATCTATCTGTCTGTCTGTGAACCTGTCAATCTATTATCTATTTGTTTGTATATCTGTCTGTCTGTCTCTCTGTTTGTCTAAGTCTGTATATCTATCTATCTATATATCTACCCATCTATGTCCCTATATCTATCAATATATCTACCAATTCCGTTCAATATATCCACCTATCTATCCATCAGTCCATCCATCCATCTATCTATCTATATGCTATCA
>NW_020869553.1:660971-665971 GCF_003789085.1 Penaeus vannamei | reverse complement strand
GGCGGGGTGGCGGTGTGGGGGGGGGAAAGGGTGGTAGGGTGTGGTGGGAGAAGGGTGGGTAGGGTGGGTGAGGGGGGAGGGGTGGGAGGTGAGAGGGTGTGGGGGAGGGGCTGGGAGAAAAGGGGGTGGTTGGGTGAGAGGGCTGGAGAAGGGGTGGGTGGTGAGGGGAGGGGAGGGGCTGGGAGAAGGGGGGTGGGTGGGTGAGGGTGGACTGGGAGAAGGGTGGGGTGGGTGTGCGTGGGAGAAGGATGGGTGGGTGGGGAGAGGGGGTAGGGTGGGTGAGGGGAGGAGCTGGGTGGGAGAAGGTGGGGCTGGGTGGTGGGTGGAGGGAGAAGGGGGGGAGGGTTGTGTTGTGTGAGGAGAGGGGAAGACAGTACTATGTTCAGCCTGCCTGTTATCCTTCCCGCGGCCACACACCGTACATGACTACGTACAGAACGTGTGCGTTGAATGTATGTGTGTCCTAAGCGTACATGTGTGCCAACTTGCATATTTGATGTAGACATATACATACACAAACAGATAAACAAGCATTATTAGGCATACGAGTATACATCGATAAAGGTATATACGAATATAAACACACACACACACACACACACACACACACACCACACACACACACACACACACACACACACACACACAAACACACACACACACACGCACAAACACACACACACACACACACACACACACACACACACACACATACACGCACACACACACACACATACATACGAAAAACTCACACACAAGAACACAAACAAACAAACACACTCTCCTCTACTTCTTCCCTTCCTTTCTACTTGTTCTTCTATCCGTTATTCCTCTTTCCTTCGGTATGTCGTGCGTGCCACATCGAGGCCACTAAAACTTAATTTGTTTTCCTTGTCTTTGTTCGTGTTCTTGGTTTGTTCTTCAAAATGTTATTGTATTTAAAGGGGTTTTTATTTATTCTTATTTTTATTTTTCTGTTTATTTTTTTTTTCAAACTGTTGGTTGATTCCTATCAATCTTGTTTGTTGTTTGTTTGTTGCTGGTCCTTGTTTGTTTTTTGTTGCTGTCTACGATTTGTTTCTGCAATTTTCTTTGCTTTACTTATTTTGGTGTTTTTACTTTGACTCTGTTACACTTCACTAACTTGTCTTTTGTTTTGTTCTTTTCCTTATTTTGTTTTTATTTTCTTTCTGTGGCCTTTGTTTTTGTCCTTGCTTCGCTTTTATTATTTTCCTTCCTTTGCTTTTGTTATTATCTCCACTTTATCATTACCTTCTCCCTTACTTTCTTCTTATCCTCCTCTCTTTGCCTTTTATCCTTACCCTTACTTTGACTTTCTCATTTTCCTTCCCTCTCCTTTACATTCCTCCCTTTCCCCTTTGACAGTGTCCTTACTTAGCCTCCGTTTCTGTCCTTGCTTTGTGCTTTTGATGGGCACCCCGGCTCGCCTTCCCCGGCATAGTTAACATGACTGCAAGGAGAGTCGGCGCGAGAGGGTGTTGTGATGCCAGAGTGCCGTGGAGGCCTCGTCCGGAGAGCTTTGTCGTCTCTGTCTCTGCCTGGCTGTCTGAATGCGTGTTTTGCGTGTGTGTTTGTGTGTATGGATGTCTGTTCTGTTTGTCTGTCTCTGTCTGGCTGTTGAATGTGTGTTTTGCGTGTGTGTTTTGTGTGTATGCTGTTTGAATGTCTTTCTCTTCTCTTCCTCTGCCTATGCCTCTGTCCCTCTGTTTCTGTCTGGCTGTCTGAATGCGTGTTTTGCGTGTGTGTTTGTTTGTATGGATGTCTGAACTGCCTCTCTCCTCTGTCTGGCTGTCTGATGCGTGTTTTGCGGGTGTGTTTGTGTGATGTCTGAATGTCTGTCTGTCTGTCTGTCTGTCTCTTCCTCTGCCTATGCCTCTGTCCCTCTGTTTCTGTCTGGCTGTCTGAATGTACGTTTGCGGGTGTGTTTGTTCGTATGGATGTGCTGTGCCTGTGTCTGTCTGTCTGTCTGTCTGTCTGTCTGTCTGTCTGTCCGTCTGTCTTTCTCTTTCTCTGCCTCTGTCTCCCTCTGTCTCTGTCTGGCTGTCTGAATGTATGTTTTGCGTGTGTATGTGTCTGTCTGTCTGTCTTTCTCTTCCTCTGCCTCTGTCCGCTTGTCTGTCTGTATATTTTGCGTTTATGTATATTTGTATGTATGTCTTTCTCTTTTTCTTTCTTTTCCTCTGTCCTTTCATTCTTGCCTGTCCCTCTCCTTCTCTTTTCCTTTTTCTCTTTCTCGTCCATTTCATTTTCCTTTGTCTACTTCCTCTTTCTGATTGCAGATTCTATTATTCAACTCGTATCATTTTTTTCTGTTACTTTTCCTCACAGTGTCACCTTCTCCTTCTCCTGTTCCCTTTCCTTTCTTCCCTTCTTCCTTCTCTCATTCCCTTTCTCCTCCGCTTTCTTCTTTCCTCTTTATTGTCCTCTTCCTTCTCTTCTTCTCCCACGTCAGTTCTTTCTCTTCCTTTTATTCCTCTCTTCTCTTCATCTTCCCTAATCGCCATCTTCTCTTCCTCCTCCTCTTAATTCTACTCCTCCTCACTCCTCTTCTCTCTTCCTCCTCACTCCTCTTTCTCTTTTCCTCCTCACTTCCTTTCTTCTTCCTCCTCACTCCTCTTTCTCTTCTTCCTCCTCACTCCTCTTTCTCATCTTCCTCCTCCTTAATCCTCTCTCTCTCCCCTCCTCATTTTTTCTTCTCTCCTTACTCCTCCTTCCTCCTCCTCAATCCCCTTTCCTCGTTTTCTTCTTATTTTTTCCTCCTTAATCTTTCGTCTCCCATGACGCCCCTCCTCCTTCTTTTTTTCTCCTCCTCTTCATCCATTTGTCCTCCTTCTCGTATCTCCTCCTCCACCTTCTCTCCCCCTCCTCCTCTTCCTCATTTATTTCTTCTCATTCTCCTATCTCCTCCACCTCCCCTTCCCCTCCTTTTCATTTATTTCTTCTCAATCTTCTATCTCCTCCTCCACCTTCCCTCCCCCTCCTCCTCCTCTTCCCTTTTCTCCCCTCCATCCCTCTATTCTTCCATCTCCTTTCCCTTCTCCTTCCTTCTTCTCTTCTCCACCTCCTCTCTCCTCCCATCTTCCCTTCCCTCTCCATCTTATCTTCCCTCCCTCCTTCCCTCCTCTTCCCCCTTCCTATCTTCCCTTCCTGCGCCTTCCTCTGTTCTCTCCCCACCCCCTCTCCCCTCTCCTCCTCCTCCTCCCCCTCCCCCTCTCCTCCCTCTCCCCTCTCCTCTCTTCCCTCCCATTACTTCTGTATAACACTATCTTCCCCCAACATGTCTACAGCGGCCGCATAGTGGTGTCCGATTGTTACTCAACTCTGCTGCATATGTGGGTGTGAATGCGTGTGCGTGTGTGTGTGTGTGCGTGTGTGGTGTGCGCGTGCGGTATGTATTCGAGTGTGTGTTACGTGTTGGTGTATGTGAGGGTCGGGGGGGAGGGGGGGTGAAAGTTAAGGGGTTGTTATAGGTGGTTTTTGTTGGCGTTTTTGTGTGTTCATGTATGTATGAATGTACGTGTGCGTGTACGTCTGTCTGTCTGTCTGTATGTATGTACGCATTTTATTTATGTATTTATGTATGTATGAATGAATGAATGTATGAAATGAAAGAAAGAGAAAGAAAGAAAAAAAAAGAGAAAGAAAAGAAAGAAAGAAAGAAAGAAAAAGAAGAGAAAGAAAGAAGAGAGAAAAGAAGAAAGAAAGAAAGAAAAGAAAGAAAGAAAGAAAGAAAGAAAGAAAGAAAGAAAGAAAGAAAGAAAGAAAGAGAGAAAGAAAGAAAGAAAGAAAGAAAGAAAGAATGAATTAATTAATGCATGTATGTATGAATGCATGTATGTATGTGAGTATTTATGTAATCGAGTGTGTAAGTAATTTACATCCACTTCACCTTAATTCGCACCGGCATATTTTCCCCTTTCCCCTTTCCTTCCCTTCTTTCTTCTTCCTCTCTTCCCTTTCGTTCTCCTTGCGTCCCTTTCCTCCGTTCTCTCTTCTCCTTAATTCTTTCCTGCTCTTTCCCTTCCCTCTTTCCTTCTTCCCTCCCTCCTTCTCGCTTCCCTTTCCACGTTCTCCTTTCTAGCTTACCTTCTTCTCCTCCTTCTCCTCCCTCCTTCCCAACCTCCCCTCTTCCCTTCCCTCCCCCCTTTTCCTCCTTCCAGCTCCTCTCCTTGTCCCCTTCGTCTCCCTCCTTACCCTCCTTTCCTCCCCGCCTTCCTCCTCCTTCAGCTTCTCCTCTTCCTTCTTCTCGCCCCCCCCCCTTCCCTTCCCTCCTTCTTCTCGCCCCCCCCTTCCCTTCCCTCCTTCAACTTTTCTCCTTCTCCCCTTCTTCTTCCCCCCTTCTCCCTCAGCCTCCCTCCTTTCCCTTCCCTCCTTCCAGCTTTTCTCCTTCTCCCCTTCTCCCCCCGCCCCCCCTTCCTCCTTCCTCTTCCTTCCTTCTCCTTCTCCCTCCTTCCCTCCTTCCCTTCTTCCAGCTTTCTCCTTCTCCCTTCTTCTCCCCCCCCCTTCCTTCCCTCCTTCCAGCTTTTCTCCTTCTCCCCTTCTTCTCCTCCTCCCCCCTCCTTCCCTTCCCTCATTCCAGCTTTCTCCTTCTCCTCCTTCTTCTCCTCTTCCTCCCTCCTACCTTCTCTCTCCCCTTCTTCCCCTCCTCCCCCCCCTTTCCCTTCCCTCCTTCCAGCTTTTCCCTCTCCCCTTATCCCTCTCTCCCTCCTTCCCTCCTTCCCTTCCTTCCTTCCAACTTTTCTCCTTCTCCCCTTCTTCTCGCCCCCCCCCCATTCCCTCCCTCCTTCCAGCTTTTCTCCTTCTCCCTTCTTCTCGCTCACCCCCCTTCCCTTCCCTCCTTCCAGCTTTTCTCCTTCTCCCTTCTTCTCGCCCCCCCTCCCTTCCCTCCTTCCTCCCTCCCTCACACACACACACGGTTTTCTCTTGCAAAGAAAGATAGTGTTGCATAAATTTCCTTACATTATCCTCATAATTTATAC
>NW_020869553.1:640971-643471 GCF_003789085.1 Penaeus vannamei | reverse complement strand
ACGATGTGAATTTTCAACAATCAAAATCAACGGAACTGCGTAGCAAGTATCAGAGAATGGAGTACCATATAGCATATTTCTTACTAATAATATATATTCCATCTATATATATCCTATATATTACCTATATATACTATAATATATCTTATTATATATATATTACTATGTTATGTGTGTTCTCCTTTGTGTGTTGTCTCTTCATGTCTATCTCTTCCTTCTGTTTGTGTGTGTGGTTGTGGTTGTGTGTGTGCTGACGAAAGGCGTACAGCAACAACGTGAGGGAAGGGAGAAGACAAGGATAGGGAGAAGGGTACGGAAAAGAGGGAAAGGGTTAAAGGGAGGGCGCAAATGGATTAGTAGGAGGGAAAAGGGGAGACATCGGGGAGGAAAGCGCTCATCGGATATCAACGAGAAAATTGAAAGACTCCCAGGAGCGGAGCCGGAAAAAGGGTTTAAAAGCATCGTGGAGCCAACGAAAGATTGTAGAGAGAGAGAAGAAGAGAAAGTAATAATTAAGAGCCATCATAGCATAACGATACAGGAGACGAGTAGAGATGCTCACGAGACGAGTACTGTCGCACCTGACGAGAGAGTCATCTCTGCTCTAGAGTCCTCTCTCTGCATCGAGGATTGACTCTTCTCTGATGACGACTAGAGAGCGAAGAGAGAGCGAGCCTGAGCCACTCGAGAGCCTACGACGTACGTTAACGAAGTACTCATCGTAAAGCCCAAATAAAAACTACACTCTAAGACCGACAGACTCTGAGGAGAATAAAAATGAAAGAAGAGCAAGAAGAAAGAGATGAGAGACATTCAAGGAGAACGAAAAACAGAATATAGAAAGAGAGAGAAAGAGGAGACAAGAGAACAATAAAAAAAGACATAGAGAGAAAAGAGAGAATAGGAAAGAGCAATAAAAGGAAAAGAAAGACAAAGAGAAAGAGAGAGAGTGACAGTACACGCGAGGGATTAACCAAAATCATCCAACGAAAAAATAATCAACTCAGAACCTAAGTTGGTCCATAAAAGAAGAAGAAAAAAGAAAGAAAAAAGAATAGAAAAAAAAAAATATCGGACATAATGACCAGAGCAGGAAAAGGAGGGGAGGGAAGAGGAGGTCGGGTGGGGGGGCGAGGGGGGGAAGCCACAGACAATCCAATTTACCCCAAAAACAAAGAAAGAAAGAAAAAAAAGAAAAGAATACATATTAGGACGGTAAAAGCGTAACAGTAAACTTGACAGGATATTTCGGTATATAAATTAACAAAATCATGTACGTTTTTTTGGTCAGAAATGGGAGCCAATTGTGATGGATATGTGGCGCTCAAATTTAATTTTTCTTGAATATTAAAGATGTGAAAAAAGGTGTGGTGTGTGTTAATTGTAATTTCAGGAACATTCATATTTTTTTTTGCAATTTATTTACGTAATTCTCGGAAATAAAATTTAATGAGATAATGGAAATAAAAAGAAGGATTAAATGATGGTTAATAAGAGAGCAAGAACAGAAAAAGACTGTATAAGACAGAACTTTTTTTTGTTGGTTCTAAGAGGTGCTAATCCTAACAAGAATTATATATTTCATTTTGTTTTCTGAAGAAGGGCGTTTTAATAAAAGCATACTTTCTCATCTCTAATCTTGTCTCCTCTCTCTCTCTCCTCTCTCTCTCTCGTTCTACTCCTTCTCTCTCTTCCCTGTCCTCTGGCCCTCTCTCTTCTCTCTCTCTCTTCTTCTCGTTCTGCTCTCTCTCTCCTTCTCTTCTCTCTCTCTCCTCCTTCCCTCTCTCTTTCTCCTTCGTTGCTTAACATGGCTCCTCCCCCTCAAGAAACTTTCCTTTGTCCTTGAAAACTCCCTTATCTCCCTCCATTTCTCCTCGCTCCCACCCTTCCTACCTCTCCCTCGCCTCGTCCCGTCGCTCTAGCCGGATCTCGATGTACTTGGCAACCTATTTTGATCCTCACCTATTGACTCCTTGATTTTGCTGCCGAAGACATTGCAGCGAATTCGGCCGGTCCTATCCACCCACGTGTTGGTCGAGGGCTCCCTTCCTGACTTCTTTCTGCGCTTTGGCGGCACTACCTCGGCTCTCGTGAGTAGGAAGATCGTTCCGTCATCCGCGAGTGATAAGGGTTTCGGATGTCTATACAATTTATTTTTCTTTTTCTTCTTCCCTCTCTTCTCTCTCCTCTCTCTATTGCCATACTCCTCTCCTCAGTTGTTGGCATGTTTTGCTTACTATAGGAAGACAGTTTTAAGGCAACATTTACGAATTCCAATCCATTCCTCATCTATCCCATGTAAGTTGGTATTAAATATACCAATCCTCTTATTCGCTACTACCCAACTTTTCACAACCATCAATTATACTATTCTACTTTCTCTTTCTACCACAAAGACATAACATACAAGAACTCATGTAAAAAAAAAGCAAAATATACCTCTCGTCTCTCCCTCTAGCTCTCTCTCATCCTCTATCGATACTACCCCTTTCCCTCCTCC
>NW_020869553.1:625809-636164 GCF_003789085.1 Penaeus vannamei | reverse complement strand
TCCTCCTTTATGCCTTCTTGCCTTTCTAATCCCTTCCTGTCTCCTCTTCCTCTCCCTTCCTTTCGCCCTTCTCATCATCTCCAATTTCATTTCCACTCTATTTATCCTCTTATTTCTTTGTTCTTCCCCGGTTTATCCACCTCCTCTCTTTCCTCCTTTCGGTAATAATATATGAATTTATAAACATGTCACTTAATCAATAAGAAATCAATTAATCAATAAATAAATAAACAAAGATAGACAGATAGATAAGAAATAAAATAAAAATATAAATAAATAAATAAATAGATAGATAAAGAAAGAAAGAAAAATGATAAAAAAAATAGAATAATAAATAAATAAGAATAAATAAAGCTTAACTAAAAACACAAATCAATGATTTAATGATCATAAAAAATGACCAAGACAAAACAGTAAACTAATGATAATAACGGACAATAAAATAATAATCATCAAAATACGAACATAAAGATAGTTGATAATAAGGACATAACGATAATGATAACGAATAGAATACGGAGGAAGCTGATGAAGATAATGACAAATAACGCAACAACAATAACAGAAACAATATAAAAAAAAAATAAGAAACAAACAAAAAAAAATACAAGGACAACATAGCTTAAATCGGCCTACATTTTCACTATAGAAATAAATACAAATATCTCCCGTGTCTGTTATAAAAAAAAAAAAACTATGAATAAATATTATGAATACAAGATATAACACAAAATATGAATAAAAATATGGACTGAAAACATAAAGCAATTATGAATAACGTAAAATAATGCAATAAAACAATAATTAGTAAAGAATATGAATACAAAATATAAAACAAACATGAATAAAAATATTAAAAAAAAACATGAAAAAATATGAATAAAATATATAACACGAATATGAGTGAAAAAGATAAATTAATTGTCCTCAAAATTAATGAATGGTCATAAACATAGCCTTTGCTGTATAAGAAATTCTCAAAATGTATAAACTGTATAAGATGTATGAATTGGACGTTGGACTGATATGTAAGTTGTATAAAATATGTATATATTGTATAAGCTGTTTGAGATAGTATAATAAATACAAGCTGAATGAATTGTATAAAATGTATGAGATGTATAAGATGTATGAACTTCTTAAGATGAATATGTCGATGTATAAGATGTATAAAATAAATAAATTATATAAGAGTTATGAGGTGTTTAAGGAGGATTAAAATGCACAAGATAATTTACATGGAGGCAGAGGAGGAATTAATATTATTTCGCTACAATAATTATTTTGATATAGTCTTAATCCCGGAAAGAAAAGACACATGCATAATAATTATATTTTAGATCATGGCGCATTCATTATTTCTATCTCCGTCATTCCTAATTCTTTTATTCAACTCTATTCATCATTATTTCTATTTTCTCATCTCCTGTCGGAAAGGTTATGAAAAATTTCTTTAAATCTTATTCTTCCACTGCAAAAGAAAAGAATGAATCATCATTAGCTTTTCAACATCTGTAAAAAAAAAAAGAAAAGAAAAAGGAAAAATAGGAAAAAAAAAAAAAAGGAAAGAAAAAAAAAAAGAAAAAAAAAAGAAAAAAAAAAAAGAAAAGCAAAAAAGACTTAAAAAAATCTTGTGAAATCTTCCACGTCATGCATGTGTGGTTCTCAAAGAGAGAAAGAGAGAGAGAGAGAGAGAGAGAGAGAGAGAGAGAGAGAGAGAGAGAGAGAGAGAGAGAGAGAAGAGGAGAGAGAAGAGAGAGAGAGAGAGAGAGAGAGAGAAGAGAGAGAGAGAGAGAGAGAGAGAGAGAGAGAGAGGAGAGAGAGAGAAGAAGAGAGAGAGAGAGAGAGAGAGAAGAGAGAGAGAGACAGAGACAGAGCAGAGACAGAGACAGAGCAGAGAGAGAGAGACAGACAGAGACAGAGACCAGAGAGGAGAGAGACAGAGAGAGACAGGACAAGACAGGAGAGAGAGAGAGAGAAAATGAGAGACACGCAATTAAAACATTCTTTAGCGAAAATGCGTTTTTAAATTGGTATCAAAACCTCGTAAATCTCTGCTTGTTAGCTTCACTGTTTAAAGATTATTTTTTCCTACCTTCAATTCCTTTTTATGCTTTCTCTCTTTAGCGCAAATTATCCAGAAATAACAACCATGGGATCTCACTTACGCGAATTCTATCAAAGGTAATAAGAGGAATAAGAATGATATAAAATATTAAATCTGATTGCGGGCCTATCGGAGGGTTGGCAGCCATGACAACAGGGGGCGCCCCACGGAGGGAGCTGGGGGGGGGAGGGGGGAGGAGTGGGGGAGGGGGTGAGAGGGGGAAGGGGGGGTGGAGAGGGTGAAGGGAAGGAGGGATGAGAGGGAGGGAGAGGGAGGGAGAGAGGGGAAGAGGAGGGAAGGGCAGGGGTGAGAGGGGGAAAGGGTAAGGAGGGGGAGCGAAGGGAGGGAGAAGAGAGGGGAGAGGGGGAAGGGGAACCCAAAGAGGGGGAAAGGGGAGGGGAGTCAAGTGAGGCGAAGGCAGAAAGGGAACGTGCGGGGGGGGGAGTTCAGGAGAATGGGAGGAGGGGGGAAGGGGAGTCACACGAGAAAATGAAGGGACAAAGGGGAAACGGGAGGAGTCAGGAGGAGGGAGAGAGGGAGAGAGATGGGGGGAGGGGAGGAGGAGGCAAATCACGCAAACCCTCTCAGTCATTATTCGAATCTTAAAAGTCTTTTCCTTACCTCTCTGTCCCTTTTTAGATTTCTCTCTCTCTCTCCCTGTTTACTCTTTATATTTCCTCGTCTCCCTTCTTACCTTCATTTCAGTTGTAAAATCGCCCCCTATCCCCTACCCCCTCCCCCCCTCCCCCCAAGTAATCCTGCCTATAGTATTAAGACCTCCAAACGAGGGAGAAGGAGAGGGGGAGAAAAGGAAAATACGGGTGGTGCAGGAAGAGGAGAGGGGAGAAGAAGAGAGGGAAGGGGAGAGGGGAGAAAGGGAAGGGAGTGGAAAGGGAGAAGGGGAAGTGGGAGAAGGGAGAGGGTAGAAAAGGAAAAGGGGAGAAGTGGAGAGGGAAGAAGGGGAAAAAGGAGAGAAGAGGAGAGGGAGGTGAGAGAGCGGAAAAAGGGAGTGAGAGATGTGAAAGGGGAGAAAAGAGGGGAGTGGAGAAAGGGAGGATGAGAGAGAGAGGGCATTGCTTGCAACAAAGGACGAAATCTTTCTTCAAGAGACGCAAGATTGTACTAAATGTTGTTGTTATAAACCAAAGAAGTTGTTATAAATCTATAGTCCCACTTCCCCTTTTTGGAAAATTTTGAGAATGGAAGAAGAAAAAGAAGTAGGAGAGAATAAAAAAGGTGAAGAAGGAGCGTATGAGGAAGAAGGAGAAAGAGGATGCGGAAGAGGAGGGGGAGGGAAAAAAGAAGAGAATAAAGAAGGGGAGAAGGAAGAATGAGAAGAAAAGGTAGAAAGAAGAAGAAGAAGGAAAATAGAAAGAACAGGGAGGAGGAGAGGAAGAAGAAGGAGAAAAAGAACGAAGAGGAAGAGGTGGAAGAGGGAGAAGGATGTCGATATACTTAGCCATCTTTGAATTATTCTCTTAATTGCCAGAGGGGGTTTCCCGCACGTAATAATGCGCTAATTAGACCTAACAACTTCATGTTCACCGACCATTATAACCGGGATAAAAGTCCTTCCCCTCTGGATGGGGGGGGCGGGTGCGGTCTCTCTCTCTCTCTCTCTCTCTCTCTCTCTCTCTCTCTCTCTCTCTCTCTCTCTCTCTCTCTCTCTCTACTCTCTTTCTCGCTCTCGCTCTCGCTCTCTCTCGCTCTCTCTACTCTCTCTACTCTCTCTCTCTCTCTCTCTCTCTCTCTCTCTCTCTCTCTCTCTCTCTCTGTCTCTCTCTCTCTGTCTCTCTCTCTCTCTCTCTCTCTCTCTCTCTCTCTCTCTCTCTCTCTCTCACTCTCTCTATCTATCTATCTTCCTTTTTCTCTTTCTCATCCTTTTCTTTTTCTTTCTCTTTATCTTCCTCTCGTGCTTATCATCTCTTTCTCTTTCTCTTGATTTTCTCCTCTTTCTCTTTTTTCCTTTTCCTTTTCCCTCCCCTTTCTCTTACTCTTTATTTCACCCTTTATCTATCCATCTATCTTTCTCTGTTAGTCTATCTGTCTTTTTTGTCTGTCTGTCTGCTCTTCTTCTCTTTATCTCACTCTCTTTTCTCTTTTTTCTTAGCTAACCTGGGCTCCACAAATTGCTAATCAAATGTTAATGCCAAGATAGTTATTTTGTCGAGTCTTTTAAAATTCAAGCTAATTTCTCTTTCTCTTCCACTTCCTATCATTGTCATTTCTTTGCCTCCTTCTTTCCTTCTTTCTTCGTGTGTCCTTTCTAATTCTTTCTTTCCCTGTCTTTTCTTATATCTGGCAATGCCATTTCTCCTTGCTCTCTCTCTCTCTCTCTCTCTCTCTCTCTCTCTCTCTCTCTCTCTCTCTCTCTCTCTCTCTCTCTCTCTCTCTCTCATAACGTTTCCTTTCTCCTCTTCTTCCTCTATGCCTCTCTTTCACCTTCTCTTTCTTATTCTCTTTTCTCCTACCCCCTCCCTCCATCCCTCTCCACTTTTTCCTCTTTCTCTTACATTCCTTTCTTTCCTTTCCCCTTCCACCTTCTTCCTCATACCCCTCTTCTTCCTTCTCCCTCACCCTCAATCCTTTCACCTTTACTCCCTACTTCTTCTCCCTCCATTCTTCGTCACCTTTCCCTCCATCACTTCTCTTTTGTTTCTTCTCATTCCTTCCTTCACCTCTTTCTTTCCTTCTCCTCACTCTCTCCCTCCTCCTCACCCCTTCTCTTTATCTATATCTTTCCTCTTCCTCCTCCTCCTCCCTCCTTCTTCCCTCTGTTTTCTCTCCTTCCTCCCCCTCCTCCTTCCACCTCTTCCACCTCCATCTTCCTCCTTCTTCCCCTTCCTTCCCCCCCTTTTCTCTCCTTCCTCCTCCCTTTTCCCCCTCCTCCTTCCTCCATCCTTCTCCTACTTCCCCTTCCAAACCCCATTTTATTTCTCTCTTTTCTCCTCCTTCTTCCTTCCCCATCTTTTCTCTCCTCCCCCCCCCCTTTTTCCCCTCCTCCCTCCTTCCATCTCTTCCACCACCTCCTTCCTCCATCCTTCTCCTCCTCCTTCCTTCTTCCCCCTCTTTTTCTCCTTCCTCCTTCCACCTCTTCCACCTCCTCTTTCTCTTCTTCCTCCTTCCTCCAACCTCCTTCTTCCCTTTGCAAACCCAATTTTACCTCTCTCTTTCATCTTCCTTCTCCTCCCTCATCCCTCCTTTCCTCTCCTTCCTCCCCCCTTTCTCTCCTTCCACCTCCTCCTCCCTCCTTCCTCCTCCCTCCTTCCTCCTTCTTCCCCATCCACCCCCCCCCCCCCCCCCCCCCGAATCGAAAAGGAGGCCAAACCCTAAGACTTTATTCTGGCGTTTTTTCAATTATTTCTTGATCGGTCGCGGGCTCGGGTCAGGTGTGCGTCCATCCCCCTGATTGGCTAATGGAATGTCAGAGCAGGTTGATTCGGGAGAGAGAGAGAGAGAGAGAGAGAGAGAAAAAAGAAGGAGTGAGCGTGACGGTGAAAGAGAGAGAGGGGGGGGAGGAGAGAGGAGAGGGAGAGGGAGGGAGGGATATATACACGCGCGCGCACACACACACACACACACACACACACACACACACATGTAAGTATGTATGTGTATGTGTATGTGTGCGTGTATCTGTATGTATATGTTGATGTGGATGTATGTGTACATGTCTATGTATACATACCTCCCTTCTCACTCTCCCTCTCTCCTATTTCCCTTTATTCTTTCTTCTTATTTCCAGATACATTCACTCAATCACTGACATTTGCTACCATTAACACGCCGCTCACGAAGACCGCTTGTCATCATCGTCCTCACCGATGACCGGGAAACATGAATACGCTCTAGACGGGAGGCAGAAGCGGGTCGGTTAGACAGCAAAACAGACGGCGGGGTTGGAGTTTGATCGTGTTTTCTTATATACGAGAGAGAGGGAGGAGGGGGAGATAGGGAGAGGGAGGGAGAGGAGAGAGAGAGAGAGAGAGAGGGAGGGAGAGGAGAGGAGAGAGAGAGAGAGAGAGAGAGAGAGAGAGGGAGAGGAGAGAGAGAGAGAGAGAGAGAGAGAGAGAGAGAGAGAGAGAGAGAGAGAGAGAGAGGAGAGGAGAGGAGAGAAGAGAAGAAAGAAAGGAGAAAGAAAGAAAAGAAAGAGAGAGACAGAGACAGAGACAGAGACAGAGAGAAAGAAAGAGAGAGAGAGAGTGAAAGATCCACATCGATCAAAAAATCACCCGTATGTCTTTAAAGGGCTTTCCTCACAACTGTCCTTCCTTCGAGAGATCATTATCAAGAATTCTCTCTTTTCTTCCTTTTGCGTTCTTCCTTCCTCCTTCAACCTTGATATTCCTTCGCCTCTTCTTCCTCCTTCTTAACTTCTGTTTCTTTTTTTTTTTTCTTTGTGTCCGTCCCGCCTTCCTCCCTCCCTCCCGCGCCATCAGCGCTCCCTCCTTCTCCATCATCACACCTCCTTCTCCCTCCTCCATCACCCCTCTCTCCCTCTCCATCACCACACCCTCCCTCCCTCCTTCTCTCCCTCTCCACCACCACACCCTCCTTCTCTCAACGTCCATCCCCCCCTCTCTCTCCTCCCTCCTCCTCCCACCTCTTTCTCCTCTCTCCCTCTCCATCACCACGTCACGTCAGCGCAGAAATCCATCTCACCGGTGACATTTCGGAAGCAATTGTTTGATAAAATATTCAATTATCGGTCGCTTCTCCTCGCCCCCCCCCCTCCCCTCTCCTCCTCCCACCCTCTTGCTCCTCTCTCCCTCTCCATCACCACTCCCTCCATCCCCTCCTCCATTCCCCCCCCCCTCTCTCCGTCTCCATCACCACATCCTCCTCCCTCCCTCTCTCTTCCTCTCCACTCCCTCCATCTCCCTCCTCCATCAACCCCCCTCTCTCCGTCTCCATCACCACATCCTCCTCCCTCCCTCTCTCTTCCTCTCCACACCGTCCTCTCTCCCTCCTCCATCCCCCACCTCTCTCCCTCTCCATCACCACACCCTCCCTCCCTCCGCCTCTCTTCCTCTCCACACCCTCCTTCTCCATCCCCTCCCCTCCCCCCTCCTCCCTCCCCCTTTACCCATCCCCCCCCCCCACGCACCTGAACAACCGGCCGCTGGTTGCAACCTTTGGTTCTGATCGTGAACTGGCCCTGGCTGAACAACCGCGGTTTTCTTCTGGTGAACAGCGCGCCAGGGGTAAGAATAAAGAGAAAAGAGAAAAGAGAAAAAATAGAGAGGAGAGAGAGGGAGAGGAGAGGGAGAGGAGAGGGAGAAGGAGGGAGGGGGAGGGAGGGAGAGGGAAGGGAGAGGTAGGGAGGGGAAGGGAAGGAGACGGAGAGGGAGGGAGGTAAGAGGAGGGAGAGGAGAGGGGGAGAGAGAGGTAGGGAAGAGGGAGGGGTAGGGGGAAAGGGAGTGGAGGGAGGGAGAGGTAGTGAGAGGGGGGGGAGGGAGAAGGGGAGAGAGAGGGAGAGAGAGAGATAGGCAGACAGACAGATAGAAAGACCTTATACATATTCTGTATTTTCTTTTTTCTCTCTTTTTTCACGTACCCCTTCCCCTTCCCCCTCTCCTTCCCCAAATATCCCCTTCTTCCGACACGTCTAACATACCCTTCCCCCTCTATTCCCCTTTACTTCCCTCCCTTATCCCTCCATTCCTCTCTCTCCTCCTACCCCTCCCTACACGCTCCCACCCCGCCTCCATTCCTCTCCTACCTCTCCATACTCATCCCTCACCCCTCCCCTCCTCCCTCCATTCAACACCCCTCTCCCCTCCCTTCACCTCTACTCCCTCACGCTCACCCTCCCCTTCTCCCTCCATTGCTTCACCCCTCTCCCCTCCACTCCCTCACCCTCTCCCTTCTACTCCCCTCACCATCACCCCTCACCCCTCTACTCCCCTCACCCTCACCCCTCTCCCATCCACTCCCCTCACCCTCTCCCCCCACTCCCTCACCCCTTCCCTTCTCCCTCCACTCCCCTCACCCTTACCCCTCCCCTTCCCCCTCCCCTTACCCCTTCTCCCATCCACTCCCCTCTCCCCTTCCCCCTCTCCCCTCACCATCACCCCTCACCCTCCACTCCCCTCACCCCTCACCCCTTACACCGGAAGTAACACTGGAACAGACCCACTACTCCCCCCAGGGCGTGTGGGCGTGTGCAAGAGAGGCTTACCTCACGCGCACACGGGGATAACAAGTGCGTTCTGAGGGGCGTGTCTCTTACACTGACTGCATGTGCTGTGCCTGCGATATCGGCGCTGCTGAGACCTGCGTGGGTGGGGGTGGGGGGGTGCGGAGAGGGGGGGTAGTTCGCGGTTCTCTTGCTTGTCTCTGTGTGTGTGTGCATTGTGCGGCTCATTTGTATTTTTTCTGCGTGCGTGTGTGTATACATACATACAATAATACAAATATATATATATACGTGTGTGTGTGTGTGTGTGTGTGTGTGTGTGTGTGTGTGTGTGTGTGTGTGTGTGTGTGTGTGTGTGTGTGTGTGTGTGTGTGTGTGTGTGTGTGTGTGTGTGTGTGTGTGTGTGCGTGTGTGTTGTGTTGTGTGTGTGATGTTGATGATGTTGATGTTGATGTAAATGTAAAGTATATATATATATATATATATATATATATATATATATATATAATATATATATATATATATATATATATATAATACACACACACACACCCCACAAGAGTCGACGAAAGAGACCGCATAGATGCAGCTGAGAGCTCCTCTTAGACAACAGCCGCCTTGTTGAGAAGAGCAGGAGCGCCATGTGAACTGAACAGATTTTGAAAGGTCAATGTTTTTTTTTTGGGATACATATGTTATGTCGCATCGGACAGCTACATCCCCTAGTCCAGTAATTATTCCCGAGTAGGTAGTTCCTTCGGTAAATACCAGCGGAGAGGTAAAACCGTATTAGTATTTTTTTCTTTTTCAAATTTTGAAGTAAGTTTGTTTTGTCTTCTTGGTATTCATAGTCATTTCTTCTTATGATTTAATTTATATTATGATTTATTTATTATGATTGATCCTTTATTTTATGATCTAGGCTTTCATTAATAAAATTTTAATATAGCCAGGATTTTTCTTTTTTTCTTGATCCGACCAAAATAAGTGTTGTTTACTTGACTGCCACCAATAAAATCAATAACTTGTGGGGTTTCTTGGGATGCCCTTTAAATTAAGACCCGAGCCATGTGAAAAGAAGTTAGTAATGTGAAGACGTCAATACCAAATTTAATTACCAATGACTGTAAAAATTGATAAAATTAATACATGTCTAAACTGAACCCATCGTATGGTGGTGTTTAAAGAGAAGGATCCGACTATTGTGTAATCATACATATCTATATCTATCTATCTATATGTGTGTGTGTGTGTATGTACATAGACACACACACATGCATATATAGATATATATCTATATACATAAATAACATACACACACACACACACACACACACACACACACACACACACACACACACACACACACACACACACACACACACACACCACACACACACACACACATATATATATATATATATATACATATATATATATATATATATATATATATATATATATATATATATATATATATATATATTAATCATGGACTGACACACTAACAGACAAAAAACAAACACACACAAACTTAAACATTCATATCTTTATTTTCTTACTTATCTTACTTTTGGTAAACATTTCATTCATTCGGTTACCGGCTTCCTTTTTTAACAAAACACTATTCACACGCCATCCATTATCTTTTACCTCTCCCTTCCTCCTTTTTCCCCCTTCCCTCCCCTCAAAAATAAATAAATAAATAAATAAAAATAAAAAAAATAAATAAAAAGTAAAATAAATAAACAGGAAAAAAAAAACCAGAAGGTAAAAAATATTCATAAGCGAAAAACATAAAGCAATACATATAAACATACATCTACATATAAACAATTTAAATCTCCTTACAACATATACAATGCGTTTTAATCCTTTATCCGACGATTCAGAATAAATGAAAAGGCGGGGCGGGGGGGGGGGTGGGGTGGGGGGGTGGGGACGACAGCTGAGTAATCCGGACATACGTAACAGGGAAAACGTATTCCGTCATTTAAACGAACGGGAAAAGGAAGGGGAGAGGGGGAGGAGGAAAGAGGGAATTGGGGGAGAGGAGAGGAGAAAGAGAGGAATTGGAGGGGGAGAGGAGGGGGACGGGGATGAGGAGAG
>NW_020869553.1:601194-625121 GCF_003789085.1 Penaeus vannamei | reverse complement strand
ACACACAAGACACAGCAGCACATATATATATATATATATATATATAGTATATATATATATATATATATATATATATATATATATATTATATATATATATCATGGACTGACACACTGACAGACAAAAAACAAACACACACAAACTTAAACCATTCATATCTTTATTTTCTTACTTATCTTACTTTTGGTAAACATTTCATTCATTCGGTTACCGGCTTCCTTTTTTTTTACAAAACACTATTCACACATCATCCATTATCTTTTTACCTCTCCCCTCCTTCTTCCCCCTTCCCTCCACCTCAAAAAAAAAAAAAAAAAAAAAAAAAAAAAAAAAAAAGTAAAATAAATAAACAGGAAAAAAAACCAGAAGGTAAAAAAACATTCATAAGCGAAAACATAAAGCAATACATATAAACATACATCTACATATAAACAATTTAAATCTCCTTACAACATATACAATGCGTTTTAATCCTTTATCCACGATTCAGAATAAATGAAAAGGCGGGGGGGGGGTGGGGGGTGGGTGGGGTGGGGGGGGGACAGCTGAGTAATCCGGACATACGTAACAGGGAAACGTTATTCCGTCATTTAAACGAAACGGGAAAGGAGAGGAAGGGGAGGAGGGGGAGGAGGAAAGAGGGAATTGGGGGAGAGGAGAGGAGAAAGAGAGGAATTGGAGGGGGAGAGGAGGGGGGAAGCGGGGAGGAGGAGAGAAGAAAGAGGGGAATTGGAGGGGAGGAGAGAGGAAGAGAGGAATTGGAGGGGAGGAGGAAAAGGGGAGGAGGAGGAGAGGAGGAAAGAGAGGAATTGGAAGGGGAGGAGAGGAGGAAAGAGAGGAATTGGAGAGGAGGAGAGGAAGGGGGGAATGGGGGAGGAGGAGGAAGAAAGAATAGGGGAAGGAGAGGAAGAAAAGAGGGGAATAGAGGGAGGAGAGCAAGGAAAGAGGGGATGGGAGGAGATATAGAGGAAATAGAGGAATGGGGGAGAGAGGGAAAGAGTGGAATAGGGGAAGAGAGAAAGGAAGGGAATAGGGGGGAGAGGAGGAAAGAGAGGAATAGAGGGAGAAGAGGAAGAAAGAGGGAATAGAGGGAGGAGAGAAAAGAGAAGGTGGGGAATTTGGAGGCGAAGAAAGGGAAGGAGAGAAAAATGGAGAGGAGAGGAAGGAGAGGAAGGAGAGCGATGAAAGGGATAGGAAAGAGGAGAGGAAAAAGATCGAGGAAAAAAAAACGGGAGAAGGAAAGGAGAGATAAAGAAAGAGGGGAGAAAGAGAAGGAAGGAAAAATTGATAGCAAAGGGAAAAAAGGAAAACGGAGAAAGAATAGGTAAAAGAAGGGAATGGAGGAAGGAAATAGAACAAGGAAGAAGAGAGGAAAGAGAGAAATCGAGGAAACGAAAGAGGAGTAAGAGGAAATGAAAGGAAAAGCGGAATGGAGAAAGGAAACGAAATAGGAGAGAAAAGAGAGACGGAAGAAAAAAAAGGAGAATGAGGAAGAGAAAGAGAAGAAGAAAAGAGAATGAGGAGAGAAAAGAGAATGAGGAGAGAAGAGAGAATGTGGAGAGAAAAGAGAAGGGAGAGAAAAGAGAATGAGGAGAGAAAAGAGAATGAGAAAGAAAAGAGAATGAGGAGAGAAAAGAGAATCAGGAAAAAAAATAGAGAAGGAGGAGAGGAAAGGAAGACAGAAAAAAGAGACGAATGGAGAGAGGAGAGAAAAGAAAAAAGGAGGAAAGGGAGGATGAAGAAAAATGAGAGAAAAATAAAATGGAGGAAAAAGAAGAGAAGAAGAAGAAAAGATTCAGAAAAGAAAACGAGGAAGAGAAGACAAAATAGAGAAGACGAAGAAGATGATGAAGCAAGACGAAAAAAAGAAGAGGAAGGTAAGAGAACGAAGGAGAAGACGAAGACGAAAAAAAGAAGAGGGAGATAAGAAAACGGAGACGACGAAAAGACGACGAAGCAAAGACGAAAAAAGAAAACAAGGATAAGAGAACGAAGAAGAAGACGAAGACAGAGAAGATAAGACGAGAACGACGAAGACGACGACGAAGCAAAGACGAAAAAAAAGAAAACAAGGATAAGAGAACGAAGGAGAAGACAAAGGAAAGAGAGACAGCAAAACACCCCAAGAAAGCAGGGGAAGAGCACGAAGCAATTAGAAAGTATCTCAGAATCTCCGGTAAAGGGGTAAAGGGGAAGATTTTTTTTTTGGGGGGTGGGGGGTGGGGGTGGGGTAGGGGGAGGAGGGTAGGGTTGAGGCGTATATCTCCTACCTCAGTTTTTTTCCCCTTCCTTTCTTAACCCTCTTCAGTTCTCTCCTCCTCTTCCTCCCTCCTTCCCTTTCCTCTTTCTCTTCTCTCCATCCCTCGAGCCAATTCTCTTTCTCTTCTTCCCCTCTCTCTTCCTCACTTCTCTCCTCTTCCTTTTTTCCCCTTACTTCTCTTCTCTCTCCTTCTCCCCTCTTCCTCCATCTCCTCTCTTCTTCCTTATTCTCATCCTCCAACCCCACCCTTCTTCCCTTCCCTCACCCTCTCCCCTCTCTTCCCTCGCCCCTCACTCCTCTCCCTCCATTCAGCCCCTTCCCCTCACCCTCTCCCTCTCTCGTCTCACCCCTCCCTCCACTCCCTCCAACCCCCTCTCTCCTCTCCCTCCAACCCCCACCCTTCTTCCCCCTCCCCTCACCCTCTCCCCTCTCTCCCCTCGCCCAAGAAAGGGAAAAAAAAGCCTGGAAAATGAAGCGTTTTTCCCGACCGCAGTGTGAGGGGAAGACACGGAGGAAAACGAAGCTAATTATGATTCGAGAGAGAGAGAGAGGGGGAGGAGAGAGAGAGAGGAGAGAGGGAGGGAGGGAGGGAGGGAGGAGGGAGGAGGAGGAGGGAGGGAGGGAGGGAGGGAGAGGGAGAGAGAGAGAGAGAGAGAGAGAGGAGAGAGAGAGAGAGAGAGAGAGAGAGAGAGAGAGAGAGAGAGAGAGAGAGAGAAAGAAAGAGAGAGAGAAAGAAGAGAGAGAGAGAGAGAGAAAGAGAGAAAGAGAGAAAAGAGAAAGAGACAGAAGACAGACAGACAAACAGAGAGAAAGAGTGAAATAAAGACAGAGAAGAAGAAAAGAGAGGGAGAGAGAGAGAGACGGAGAGGTGGCAAGACTGCACCAGACAATCATTTAGCATGAGTTTACAGCACTGTTGCCAGCTCCGGCGAATAACCGCATTACCGCAAGTGAACCGCATACGGGAGCGGGAGAGACGGAGATCGGATGATGTTGCTGAAGGAAAGAAAGAAAGAAAGAAAAAAAAATGTTGAACTATATCGTTTCTTTTTCAAATTTCGTTGCTCATTTTTGCTTTACTTTTTTCTCCCTTGTGTGTGTGTGTGTGTGTGTGTGTGTGTGTGTGTGTGTGTGTGTGTGTGTGTGTGTGTGTGTGTGTGTGTGTGTGTGTGTGTGTGTGTGTGTGTGTGTGTGTGTGTGTGTGTGTGTGTGTGTGGTGTGTGTGTGTGTGTGTGTGTGTGTGCGTATATGCGTGTGTTTTGTACATGTTATTGTATACATCACTATACGTCATTTACGTGTCATTAAATGACTGAAGATGATGATGATTGATAACAATAACAATAACAATAATAACGATAATAATAATAACAATAACAATAATAACGCTAATGATGATAATAGCAATAATAATAATGATAATTACATTAATAACACATGATGATGTCTCCTCAAATGATTTTCCACGAACTGAAGGGTTCCGCCGCTCATTCGGACCGAAATGTCTAAGACTCTGTCGCTGACTGTCTTGAGAAAGTCTCTTCGCAAGTTACTTTAATCCCTCTCCTGCTCTCCGGTTTCCTCTTTATTCTTTCTTTCTTTTTAGTTCTTCTTCCTTCTTCTCTTGTTTTCACTGTTTTTTCTTTTTTTTCTTCTTCTTCGTCTACTGCTTTCTTCTTTCTTTCTTCTTCTTTTTTTTTTTATTTCTTTCTCCTCCTCCTCCTCCTTCTTCTTCTTTTGTTTTTTTTTTGCTTTTTCTTCTTGCTCTTCTTTCGTCTACTGCATCTTCTTCTTCTTCGTCTACTGCTTCTTCTTCTTTCTTTTTTCTCCTTCTCCTCCTCCTCCTTTCTTCTCTTCTTCTTCTTCTTCTTCTTCTTCTTCTTTTCCTCCTTTCTCCTTCCTTCTCTTCTTCTTCTCCTCTTCTTCTTCTTTACATCTTAATTATATCACATTTATTTTTCTTTTTACAATATATTACCTTCATTATTATCATTATCCTCGTTATAAACATTAGTGGTTTTGACTTTACGTTTGTCATCATAATTATCATTTTCATAATCATCATTTTAATAATCATCATCATTATCATCTTTAGAAGACAGAAGAGGAAGAAAACAATGAGGAGGAAAGGGCAAAATAGAGTAAAAAGGATGAGTATTACAGAGGAGGGGGAGGAGGGGGAGGAGAAGAGGAGAAAGGAGGAGAGGAGGAAGAAGGAGGAGGAGGAGGAGGAAGGAGAAGAGGAGGAGACGGAGGAGAGGAAGGAGGAGGAGAGAAGGAAGGAGAGGAGAAGAAGACGGAGGAGGAGGTGGAGGAGGAGAAGAAGAAGAAGAAGAAGAAGGAGGAGGAGGAGGAGGAGGAGGAGGAGGAGGAGGAGGAGGAGAGGAGCAGCAGCAGCAGCAGCAGGAGTAGAGGAGGAAGGAAGTAAGTTGAATGCCTTAAGGGGAGGTGAGTTCCTTTGCAAGTTGTTCCCAAAGTCCTTTCCTTTCCTCGCTTCTCTCTCTTTGAAAGGGCGGGGAGAGAGAGAGAGAGAGAGAGAGAGAGAGAGAGAGAGAGAGAGAGAGAGAGAGAGAGAGAGAGAGAGAGAGAGAGAGAGAGAGAGAGAGAGAGAGAGAGAGAGAGAGAGAGAGAGAGAGAGAGAGAGAGAGAGAGAGAGAGAGAGAGAGAGAGACAGAGAGAAGAGAGAGAGACAGAGAGACAGACATAGAGAGAGAGTGGGGGTGAGAAAGAGAAAAAAAAATAACGACAAACCAAAAACACACAGACACACAACCCTCCCCTCCTCCCCCCCCTCACACACACACACGCAAACAACAAACACCCCCCCTCCTCCCTCCTCCCTCTCCCCTCCACCCTCCCCATTTAAAGTTGACGAAATGTTTGCCCGAGCGGCGCCCCAGAAAGGGTTGTCTTGTACCAACTTGCTTCGTCATAAAGGCATCATTGGCATCCCCATTTAAAGGCTGACGTTGTGTTGTTTCAGTATGTAATAATGGGCGGTAATGGACGTCTATCACTTCCATAAACATTAGGTGAAGGAGGACGGGAGGGGAGGGAGGAGGGAAGGGAGGAAGGCAGGGGAGAGAAGGGAGGGGAGGGAGGAAGGGAGGGAGGAGGGGAGGGGAGAGGGAGGAGGAGGGATGGGAGGGAGGGAGGAGTGAGGGGAGGGGATGGGAGGGAAGGGAGGAGGGAGGGAGGGAGGAGAGGAGGGAGGGAGGGGAGGAGGGGAAGGGAGGGAGGGAGGAGGGAGGGGAGGGAGGGAGGGGGAGGGAGGGGGGGAGGAGGAGGAAGGGGAGGGAGGTAGGAGGATGGGAGGGGTGGGAGGGAGGAGGGAGGGGAGAGAGAGGAGGGGGAGGGAGGGAAGGGAGGGAGGGAGTTATTAAGACGGCACAAAGTGTGAGTCTGTGTATGTATGCCCTGTTATATATATATACATATATATATATATATATATATATATATATATATATATATATATATATATATATATATATATATATATATATATATACATACATAGATGTGTGTGTGTGTTTGTATATAGATAGATAGATAGATAGACAGATAGATAAAAACACCCCAAGAAAAAACAAACAAACAAAAAAAAACAACTAAAACAAACAAACAAAAAAGGAAAGACTAAAACAAAAAAGAAACCCACAAATCAAAAGAAAAAAAAAACGAAAAAAAAAGAAACAACCAGGAAAGAAACAAAAACAGAAAGACATAACAAGAAAAAAAGAAACAAACAAACCAGAAAAGAAACAAAAAAAACAGAAAGACAAAACAAGGAAAAAAAAGAAACAAACAAACAGAAAAGAAAAAAAGAAAGACAAACAAGATAACAAGAAAAGAAACAAAAAACAAAAAAAAACAGAAAGACAAAACAAGGGAAAAAAGAAACAAACAAACAGAAGAGAAAAAACAGAAAGACAAACAAGAAAAAGAACAAACAAACAAAAAGAAACAAACAAACAAACAGAAAAAAAAACAAACAAACAAAGAAAAAAAAAACAGAAAATACAAAACAAGGAAAAAAAAAAGAAGGAACCCCCCCCCCCGTCAAGAGCCGCGATGGAGCCGGGAAAAAAACCCGAGCACACACAGACCGAATCTATTCACAGCAGAAAGCCTCTCGAGTACAACTGGAACCCCGCTTGGCCGTGGCAGCTCGGGGATGTCAACACAGCTCCATAAATTGGTTTGTTGTGACACTCAATCGATGGCACTCGATGGCGACCGGCCTGTGGCACCCCTGGACGCCCGACCTCGAGTGCCAGCTCCGTCACTCTCCGCTGTGGGAGATGCGTGTGGGTGGGAGGGTGGGTAGGGGTGGGTGTGGGGGAGGTGATGGGTGGGGGTGGGGGAGGTGATGGGGTGGGGAGGTGATGGGGTGGGGGAGGTGATTGGGGTAGGGGTGGGTATGGGGTGGAGAGTGTGGATAAGGGAGGGACTGTGGAAGGAGGAGGGGGAGTGTGGATGGGGAGGAGAGTGGATGGGGTAGGGGTAGGGGTGGGGGAAGGAGTGTGGATGGGGAGGGGATGTGGATGAAGGAGGGGTGGGGGGGTGATGGGGAGGGTGTGTGGATGTTGGAGGGGGTGTGGATGGGGAGGGAGTGTGGATAAGGTAGGGAGTGCAGATGGGAGACGGAGTGAGAGAGGAGAAAAAAGTCCTGTATGTGAAACAAGGGATGAGATGATGGATGGGGGAGGAATTCGTCTATGTGTGTGTTTGTGTACGTGGGAAACGCAAGAGTATGTGTATGTCTATGTATGTAAGCGTACGTATGTCATAGTGTATGTGAGAACCAAGACTGCATGTGTATGTCTGTGTGTATGCAAGTCTATATGTCCTCGTGTATGCAGGAGCCACGACCGTGAATGTGTGTATGTTTGTGTGTAAATTAGCGTGTTATGTAATGTGTGTATGTGTGTGTGTGTGTAAATTAGCGTGTATATGTTTCTAGTCACAATAAAATACAAATAAATCAATCAAAACTAAGGCAGATTTACACCTGAGACACTTTTAATCCCTTACCCAACCCTTTTCTGAATCTCCCCTTCTCCCCTCCTCTGCCACTCCTCGCTATCCCCCTTTTCTATCCCTCTCTTTTCCCCCTTACTCCCTGTTCTCCCCCTAAACCCCTTTGAGATGTCCCTCACTCTTTTTTTTCTATCTTTTCTTACACCCCTTATCCCCTTCCCCCGCCTCTCCCTTCCCTGATCTATTCTCCTCTCCTCCCTCTCTCTCCCTCCCGTCCCCATCTCCTCTTCTCTCCGTTGGTCTTCTCCAACCTCTCCCCCACCCCCATCTTCTCCCCTTCTTCCTCCCGCCTCCTCGTCCCCCACCCTTCCACCCCCTTCCTCATCCTCCACCCTTCCATCCCCCTTCCCCCTCTCCCTCCCCCCACCCTTCCTCCCCCTTCCCGCCACCTTTTCCTCCCCCTTCTTCCCCTCTTTCCCCACCCCCTCTCCCCTTCCCTCCCCTTCCCCCACCCCCTCTCCTCTCCCCCACCTTTCCTCCCCCTCTCCTCCCCCCTCCCCCTCACCCCACCCCACCCCCACTCAGCCACAGTTGCCGCGCCGGAATTAATCGCCACTGAAAGAGAAATTAGCATCATACGGACCAGCCGCAGATTCCGACCGATGTATATTGTCGTTGTTGTGATTAGGATCATCAGGCAAATTAAATCCCTTTCATCCCGCGGACTCATTATCGCTAATGATAAGGTAATGGCGATCGGGTCTCTTTCGCCCTCTCTTTCTCTCTTTGTCTCTCTGTCTCTCTGTCTGTTTGTCTGTTTGTCTCTCTGGGTCTGGCTCTCTCTGTCTCGGTCTTTGTTTTCTCTCTTTTTAATTCTTTATTTCTCTCTCTCTCTCTCTCTCTCTCTCTCTCTCTCTCTCTCTCTCTCTCTCTCTCTCTCTCTCTCTCTCTCTCTCTCTCTCTCTCTCTCTCTCTCTCTCTCTCTCTCTCTCTCTCTCTCTTCCTCTTTCTATTTGTCTAGATTATGCCTCGCTCTTTCTCTCTCTCTCACTTTCTCTCGGATCAATGTCCGATTCAGAAAAGAGTAAAAAGAAAAAGAAGCACGCAAAGAAAAGAAGAGACAAAGCAAAACCGATAAAAGAACAAAAGAACAAGGAAGAATAAAAGAAATCACAAAAGATAATAATATTAGGTCAAGGTCAAGCAGGACGTCGGCGGGACAAAGTAGCACGTGACAAGGTAAGGTGACAAGGTGCAGGGTAAGGTACAAGGTAAGGTAAGGCAGGTGGTAAGGTAAAATGACAAGGTAAGGTGGCAGGGACAAGGTAAGGTAACAAGGTAAGGTAACAAGGTAAGGTGGTAAGGTAAATGACAAGGTAAGTGGCAGGTAGTAAGGTAGGTAAGGTAAGGTAAGGTGACAAGGTAAGGTGGTAAGGTAAAATGACAAGGTAAGGTGGCAGGCCAAGTGGAAGGGTAAGGTTAAGATGGCAAGGTAACGTGACAAGGTAAGGTGGCAGGGTAAGGTAACAAGGTAAGGTGGTAAGGTAAAATGACAAGGTAAGGTGGCAAAAGTGGAAGGGGTAAGTGACAAGGTAAGGTAACAAGGTAAGGTGACAAGGTAAGGTGGTAAGGTAAAATGACAAGGTAAGGTGGCAGGCCAAAGTGGAAGGGTAAGGTGACAAGATAAGGTAGCAAAGTAAGGTGACAAGGTAAGGTGACAAGGTAAGGTGTAAAGTGGCAAGGTAAGGTGGCAGGGTAAGATGACAAGGTAAGGTGACAAGGCAAAATGGCAGAGCAGAGTGACATGGTTAGATGGCAGGAGTGCTGAAGGATACAAGACTGAGTAGGACAGCAGGAGGGAGGGAGGGGTTACTAAGGGTCAGAAGGAGAGAAAATGAGCAGGGGGGGAGGGGGTTAAAGGCAAGAAGAGAGAAGGCAGGGCAGGTTAAAGGTTAAAGCCAAGAAGAGAGAAGGTAGGGAAGGGAAGGGCAAGAGGAGGGAGGAAAGGTAGGGAGAGAAAGGGAGTAAAGGGAGGACCTAATATTCAAATTAGGGCAGCAGATCAGGGCTGTATGGTCATTACCCTTAATAAAGTAGGATACTGAGAGACACCTTAATCAGCTGATGTGTTTGTGTGCGAGGAGGAGAGGAGGAAGGAAGAAGGAAGGATAAGTGCGAGGAAGGAAGAAGAAGAAGAAGAGAGAAGATAAGTAGAGAAGGAGCAAGAATAAGAGGATATAAGGAAGGAAGAAGAGAGAAGGATAAGTAGAGGAGGAGCAAGAATAGAGGAAAAGGAAGGAAGAAGAGAGAAGGATAAGTAGAGAAGGAGCAAGAATAAGAAAAAAAGGAAGGAAGAAGAGAGAAGGATAAGTAGAGAAGGAGCAAGAATAAGAGAAAAAAGGAAGGAAGAAGAGAGAAGGATAAGTAGAGAAGGAGCAAGAATAAGAGGATATAAGGAAGGAAGAAGAGAGAAGGATAAGTAGAGAAGGAGCAAGAATAAGAGGAAAGAAGGAAGGAAGGAGAGAGAAGGATAAGAAGAGAAGGAGCAAGAATGAAAAGAAAGAGGAGATAGAGAAAGAGAATGGGTTGAGATGAGGTAAGAAGGGAGTTAGTGAGAGAGAGAGAGAGAGAGAGAGAGAGAGAGAGAGAGAGAGAGAGAGAGAGAGAGAGAGAGAGAGAGAGAGAGAGAGAGAGAGAGAGAGAGAGAGAGAGAGAGAGAGAGAGAGAGAGAAGAGAGAGAGAGAGAAGAGAAGAGAGAGAGGGAGAGAGACAACAACACACCCAAAAAACACAAAACACACATACCACCTCCCCCCCTTCCTCCCTCAACCACATAGCCCTTCACCTCCACCCCTCCCACCACCCTCCTACCCCCCTCCCCCCCCCCCCTCCTCGCCCGCCCCACCACACATCATCCAAGCAATAGTTATGACATACGGGCGGCCGCCATTAGGCTCGTGAGGATGGACATGGCGTCTGCAAAGCCTGTAAATCAACTCCAACGATTACGACTCTCGTTGACCCAAGCTGACCTCAGACGGGCAGCTTGGGTCAATGGGGATAGTTCTTGGGTAGGATTTTCGTCGTTTTTTTTTTTTTTTTTTTTTGGGGGGGGGGGGGGGGTACGGTCGTTTTTTTTTGTTTGTTTTTATTTTTGTTTTCTTGGATGTCAGTTTTTTTTTTTAATTCTTGTTCTGACTGTTCGTTTATATCGCCGTTCCTATCCTTTCTCTTCTATCTCTTCTCTCTCTCTTTTACTCTTACTATTATCTCTCTCTCTCTCTCTCTCTCTCTCTCTCTCTTCTCTCTCTCTCTCTCTCTCTCTCTTTCTTTCTCTCTCTCTCTCTCTTCTTTCCCACCTATTTATCATTCTCTCTCCCCCCTACCCCTTCCCGTTTCTTCCCCCTCTCCCCTCCTCCCTCTCTTTCATCTCCCCTTCCTCTCCTTTCTCTATCCTCTTTCTTTCTCCCTCCTTCCCTTCTCCGCTTCCTCCTCTCTCTCTCCTCCTTTCTTCTCTCTTCCACCCTCCTCTCTCTCTCTTCTTACCCCTCTTCTCTCTCCTTCCTCTCCTTCTCCCTCCTCCCCTTCTCCTCTTCTCTCTACACTTCTCTTCCTCTCTCATCCACCTCCTCCTCTCACTTCTCCTCCTTCCTCCTTCCTCCCTCCTCCCTTCTCCTCTTCTCTCTCCTCTTTCTCTCTCCTCTTCTCTTCTTTCTCTCGTCCTTCCTCCCTCCTCCCCTTCTCCCCTCTCTCTCTTCTCTTCTTCTCCTCTTCTTTCTCTACCCCTCTTCTCTCGTCCTTCTTCCTCCTCTCCTCTTCTCTCCTCTTCTCTCGTCCTTTTCTTCCTCCCTCCTCCCCTTCTCCTCTCCTCTCTCTCCTTGTTACCCTTTCTCGCCCCCTCTTCCTCTCCTCTTCCCTCTCACGAACCCTCTCTCTCTCTCTCTCCCATTCTCTCAACCCTGAGATGAAATCCTAGTCTGAAAATTAATTAACATCTCTCTCGACGCATAGAAGAGATAGGGACGGCTTTACCCAACAAAACAAGGCATTATGGCCCTTACCTGCATGCGACACTCATAGACTCCCTTGTGGCTTAGCACTATTCCACGCAGGCACTCACCTGTAAGACAAAATCAAAATACCGTTAATAAGGATTATAACACTGTAATTATACGGCCACTATAAACACCAAACGCATATAAATACACTGATTATGTTGATTAAGATAAAGATATAGGTAAAAAAAAAGTCATAATCAATACATAGAAGAAAATCTTATTTCTAAATGATGATGATAATCATGAAGCATGTTATGGAATGTTATTTTTGTAGTTATTTGATGAGGAGGTAAACACACCGAATACCACGGAGAAGAATAAATTATGATTTTACGAAGAATAAATCGTAAAATCATAATGAATACAGGAGAAAATGAAAATTAAAAGAAGAAAAGAAAAGATGTTGACATTTTCTTCTCTATTTGTCTGTCTGACCAGCAGTCAGACAGACAGACAGACAGGCACAGGACAGGTCAGAGTCAGACTTTAGTCAGTCAGTCAGTAGTCAGTCAGGTGTCAAGCAAGTCAGCCAGTCATGTGTCAGTCTGTCTGTCTGTCCTGTCTTCTGTCTGTCTCTCTCTCTCTCTCTCTCTCGTCTCTCTCTCTCTCTCTTCTCTCTCTCTCTCTCTCTCTCTTCTTTCTCTCTCTCTCTCTCTCTCTCCTCCTTCCCTCTCTCTCTCTCCCTCCTTCCTCTCCCCTCCTCCCTCCTTCCCTCTCCCTCCCTCCTCCTTCCTTCTCCCTCCTCCCTCCTTCCTTCCCCTCCCTCCCTCCCTCCTTCCCTCTTCCCTCCCTCCCTCCCTTCCCTCTCCCTCCCTCCCTCCCTCCTCCCTCTCCCTCCTCCCTCCCCTTCCTCTCCCTCCCTCCCTCCTCTCCTTCCCTCTCCCTCTTCCTCCCTCCCTCCCTCCCTCCCTTCCTCCTCCCTTCCCCCTCCCTCTTCCTCCTCCCCCCTCCCTCCCTCCGGAATCGAATATTACCCAACAAACGAGATTAATAGAAAATTATAAAGGATAATAAAATGTTCCCGGTCGCCTGATGGTCCCACCAACACACCCACGACAACGCTATTAGCCCAGACCAATAAACTGGAATTAACAATAAATATGATCGCTTCCGCCCACCTTTATTAGGCGCCCGAACTGATCTAGGTAATGTATGCGAGGGCACAACTTCCTTGCACCTCCCCCCCCCCCTTTCCCCCTCCTTCCCCCTTTCCCCCCTACTCCTCTGCTAGTAACATCCTATACCCCCTCTCCCCTCTCTCTCTCCTTCCTTCTATCTCCCCCTCCCCCTTCCCTCCAACTCTCTTCTAGTACATCCCGATACCCTCCCCCTACTCTCTCCTTCTTTCTATCTCCATTTCTATCCGTGCACCCCTCTCCCTCCCCCTTCCCCCTACTCCTCTTCTAGTACATCCCGATACCCTCCCCCCTACTCTCTCCTTCCTTCTATCTCCATTTCTATCCGTGCATCTCTCCCCCCTCTCCCCCTTCCCCTACTCCTCTGCTAGTACATCCCGATACCCACCCCCTCTTTCTCCTTTCTATCTCTATTCCTATCCGTGCACTTTCCCCCTTCCCCCCTCCTCTTACTCCTTTCTAGTACATCCCTATACCCCCTCCTCTCTCCCTTCCTTCTATCTCTATTCCTATCCGTGCACCTCTCCCCCCTCCCCCCTACTAGTGCATCTCGATACACGCCCTCCCTTCCCTCTCCTTCCTTCTATCTCCATTCCTATCCATTAATATCGTCCTTCCCCCTTCCCCCCTTTATCTGTTCTGCTTCTAAGGGTTCTGCCACTCCCCCAGTTCCTTGCCCTACGTCTGTTCCCCATTCTTACCCATTTCTAAGATCGTCCCTCTCTTCCCTCTTACCTATTTTCCTTCTAGAGATTCCCCTACTTCCCTCTTTTCCTTTCCCTACTGCTATTTCCCTTTCCTACCCATCTCTATGGTCGTCTTTTGCTTTTCCCTTTTCCTATTCTCCTTCTAAGGATTCCCACGCTTCCCTATTCCCTTCCTCTGCGTCTGTTCCTATCCCTTCCTCTTTACCTATTCCCTTTCGAGGTATTCCCCCAGTTTCCTCCTTACCCATACCCAAAATCTTTCCTCCCTATTTTACCCATATCCAAGGACTACCCTCTCCCTTTCCCACAACTCATTCCCTACCTACGTATCTCACACTCCTCTCTTTACCCATATCCAGGGACTACCATATTCCTCTCCCTACCGATATCCCTTCTAAAAACCTCCTATTCCCCCTTTTCTAGCCATATCCAAGGCCTATCCTTTCTCTCCCGCTTCCTATGTCCCTTCTACGAATCTCCTATCTCCCTTCCCCATGTTCAAGAATTACTTCCTCACTCCCTTCCTCCTTGCTCTCTTTTTCTTATCTTTTCTTCCTCTTTCTCTTCTCGTCTCTCTCTCACCCCATCCTTCCACCCTACATATCTCCAAGAACCCATCCCACCTCTCTCTCTCCTTTCCTCCTCCTTTCACATCTCTCCCTCTTCCCCCCTTTTCCTCTCCCTAGCTTCCCCACTCCTCCTCCCTCCTCCCTTCTACAGATCCATCTCTCCTGCCTCCCAACTCCTCTCCCAGCTTCCCTACACCCCTCTTTCTCTCCCCTTCCCTCCTCCCTTCCACAACTCCTTCTCCCCTGCCTCCAAACTCCTCTCCCCAGCTTCCCCACACCCCTCTCTCTCTCCCATTCCCTCCTCCCTCTCCCATTCCCTCCTCCCTCTCCCCCTGCCTCCGAACTCCTCTCCCCAGTTTCCCTACCTCCCCTCCTCTCTCTCCCTTCTCTCCTCCTCTCCCCTGCCCGAACTCCTCTCCCCAACTCCTCCAACTCCTCCCCCTCCACCCCCACTCCCTGGAAAGACCCAGAGCAGTTCCTCTCCTTCGTGGCCACTACTGCATAGGCAAGTTTGGGAAGCTGTGTTGGTTACGTGCGTATATATGTATGAGTTTTGTTTCTCCGTGTGGCTGTGAGTGCCCCATGTGTCTGTTATCTGTTGTTTTCCGGTCTGTCTGTCTGTCTGTCTGCCTGTCTGCTTATCTGTCTGTCTGTCTGTATGTCTGTCTATCTACCTGTCTGTCTGTCTGTGTCTGTCTGTCTGTCTGTCTCTCTTTCTCTCTCTCCTTCCTTTCTGTCTGTTGTCTGTCTCTCTGTTGTCTTCCAGTCTCTGTCTATTTATCTATGTAACTGTCTGTCCGTCTGTCTGAGTGTCTGCCTATCTGAATGTCTGTCTGTCTGCCTCGCCCTTTTAAATACCCATTCCCATTCCTATTCCCTTCCAGTTCCCATTCATATCTAACCGTAGCTACAAGTTCTCAGTCACATTCATTACACGCGGAGGAGATAGCTCGCTCGCTCGCTCTCTCCTCTCTCTCTCTCTCTCTCTCTCTCTCTCTTCTCTCTCTCATCTCTCTCTCTCCTCTCTCTCTTCTCTCCTCTCTCTCTCTCTCTCTCTCTCTTTTCTCCGCCCTCCTCTCTTTCTCTCTCTCTCTCTCTTCTTACCCCTCCCTCTCTCTCTCTCTCTTTCTCTCGTTCCCCTCCCTCTCCCCCTCCTCTCTCTCTCTCTCTCTTCTCTCTCTCTCTCCTCTCTCTCTCCTCTCTGCTCTTCTCTCTCTCTCTCTCTCTCTCTCTCTCTCTCTCTCTCTCTCTCTCTCTCTCTCTCTCTCTCTCTTTCCTCTCTCTCTCTCGTTTTCCTCCCTCCTCTTCTCTCTCTTCTCTTCTCATCTCTCTCTCTCTCTCTCTCTCTCTCTCTCTCTCTCCTCTCTCTCGTCTCTCTCTCTCTCCTCCTCTCCTCTCTCATCTCTCTCTCTCTTTCTTTCTCTCCCTCATCTTCTTCCTTTCCTCTCCTCCTCTGTCTCTCTCTCTCTCTCTCTCTCCTCTTACTCCCTCCTCTTCTCCGGTCTCTCTCTCTCTCTCTCTTATCCCTTTCCCATCTCTTCTCTCTCTTTTCTCCCTCTCCTCCTCCTCTCTCTCCTTCCTCTCTCTCTTCTCTCATCTCTCGTCTCTCTCTCTTCTCTCTCTCCTCCCTCTACCTCCTTCCCTCCTTCGCATCCTTCTCTCTCTCTCTCCCTCTCGCACCCTATTTTCGAGTCTCCTCCCGGACACGTTAGTTTATGTGTCCCTGTTTTCATAACGCGACAAATCTGCTATTACAGAGCTGTATCATCCCGCGTCCAGCCTCCAGTGAGCTTGAAATATGGCCGGTTTATAAGTCGTTGATAAGGTGTGTGTGTCAGGGAGAGAGAAGGGGGGGGGGGAGGGAGGGAGAAGGAGGAGAGGGAGGGGAGAGAGAGGGTGGTGAGAAGGGGGAGGGGGAGAGGAGGGTGGTGAGAAGGGGGTGGGGCGAGAGGGAGTGGGGAGGAGAGAAGGGGGAGGGGGTGAGAGAGAGGGAGAGGGAGAGGGAGGAGGCGAGAGGGGGAGAGGAGGGATTGAGAGGGAGGAGAGGAGGGGACGAGAGGGAGAAGGAAGGATAGAAGGAGGGCGAAACGGAGAGGGAGGAATGGGAGGGGGGTGAAGAAAGAGACAGGGGAAAGAGAAGGGGGATCAATATGGAGGAAGGAGAAAGGGAGAAAGGTTCAATGAAAGGAGAGGGAGGGAAAGAAGGGTGGGCGAGAGCAAGACCTGAGGAGAGAAGAGGGAGAAAAGGGAGAAAAGGCGAGAGGTAGAGGGAGGAGAAGAAAGGGGGACAAGAGGGAGAGGGAGGAGAGAAGGGGGGCAAGTAAATGGAGGGAGGAAGGGAGGGTTAGATTGAGGTGTATAACAGCGGGGAGGAAGGTAGGGGGGAAAGGGGAAGGGAGGGTTTCCTAGTAAAGGCGGTAATTTAATTGTCAGCTGTAAGATGGGATTGAGATGTTTTCTCTCTCTCTCTCTCCTCTCTCCACTCTCTCTCTCGTCTCGTCTCTCTCTTCTCTCGCCCTCTTCTCTCATCTCTCGTCTCTCTCTCATTTCTCTCTCTCGTCTCTCTCTCTCTACTCTCATCTCTCTCTCTCTCTCTCTCTCTTCCTCTCTCTCGTCGTCTCTTCTGCTGGCTCTGACAGGCTCTCTCTGTCTGTACTGATCTTCTCTCTCACATATCCAGTCTCACGTTCTTCTCTCATCTCTCTCTCGGCGGCTCGCTCTTCCACCACCGATCTCTCACCTCTCTCACCTCTCTCTCTCTCTACGTCTCTCTGCTCTCATCATCGTCACCTCCTCGTCTCTACTCTCTCCTCCTCGTCCATACTCCCTCTCTCTCTTTCCACTCAACTCTATTTCACTCACTCTTTTCAGCTCACTCATTTTCACTCACTCGCTTCTATTTCACTCACTCTATTTTCAACTATTCTCTTTCAACTCAGCACTCACTCACCTATCTCCTCTCTCTCTATCTATCTATCTCGCTTCTCTATCGCGGTGTGTTGTGGGGGTGTCTGCAGAACGAAATATAGGAGAAACAGAAAGAAGAGGAATATGAAGTATAAAGGAATAGGAACAGTGACTGCCACAGCAAAACGAAAACGAAAAAAAATCCCACAAGTCATAAACCTCAGCCTCATTCTCCTTCTTCCACTCCTTATCTCCCTTTCTTTAAAAAAATGGCTCTTCCTCTGTTTATCCTCCCTCCTTCCCTATTACTCTCGCACAGCCTTCCTCTCTCCACCTCTTTTATACCCTTTTTCATGGGCTGCTGATAGGATCACTGTGCCAGCCTAACATTGTCAACAACCTACTAAAATGTATCCATTTTCCCGCGATCGATTGGGTTTTAAACCGATAAAATGACTCCCCCGCGTAACTTTTTTTTTTTTTTTTGAGGGGGGAAGGGGGGGGGAAGGGGGGTAAATGGGGGTGGTATAATGAAGCGGAGGGTAGATAAGGCCGTGTCTATTTAGGGTGTCTCTTTTTGCTATCTATTTCTATCTACTTTCGTTTACTTTCTTCGTCCTCTTACTCTTCTCTTTCGCTCTTCTCTCTCCTCGTCTCTGTTCTATACTTTCTCTCTTTCCCTCTCTACTCTCTATTTTTATCTTCCTAAATTGTCTCCATTACTTTTCTCCTCATAATATAATATATATATATATATATATATATATATAATATATATATATATATATACTATATTATATATATATATATTATGTATATGTATTTATTTATTTTTATTTTTTATTTTTTATTCTTTTTTAAAAGAAGTCCATATTTTCATTTCGCGCCTTCTCCTCCTCTCTTCTTCCTTTTCCTCCTCCTCTTCTCCGTCTTCTTGCTTCTTCCTACTCTTCTCTACTTTTTCCTAATCCTTCTTTCCTCCTCATGGCCCAATCATTCTTCTCTTCCGCCCGCTCCCCCTCCTCTTTTTTTTTATTCATTTGCCCTACCTCCTCCTTCTCCCTCCTCCGCTCCTTCCACCTCAGCGACCTACTGCCTGATTTTCCTCTCCTCCACACTCCACAACCTCCTCTCCAAACTCCACCTCCTTCCTCCTTTCCTCCTCCTCGTCTCCTTCCCCATCACGGCCCTCCTCCCCTCTCTCCTTCCCGACCTCTCCGCGCACCTACCCTCTTTCCCAAAACCACAGCCTCTTCCCCCCATCCCCGCTCACTCTTTCCTGCCCCTGGGCGGAGTCTAGGCCCATAATCTCCAGCCCCCCAATCACCCCCCTCCCGTTACTATTCCTTTCCTTATTTATCTGTTTCTCTGCCTCCTTCCCCCTCCCTCCCCCCCCCCCCTCGCTCATCCCTCCCCCGCCCCCTCCACCCCTCCCACTTCCCCCCCCAAAGAGAGAACCACAGTGTTGTGGAACTGTTTAATCTGCTGTAGTCCAATGTTGCTGAACTATGGACAGGAAGGACGTAAAAAACAAACAAACAAAACCAAAAACGAAAGTGGTGAAACTACAACAGGGGGGAAAAGCTGGAAAACATGTTTAAATGGGGCCCATCTTTTTCTTTCTTTTTTTCTTTTTTTTTTTTTTTTTTTCATCCTTGTTTTTTTTTTTCTATCTCTCTTTCCATTCTTTTTTGGGCTGTTTTCTTTCCTCCTTTAATACATAATGTACTTTACGCACACAACTGTTGTAAGTGTAGATATTATTAACATATTATGAAAAAAAAAAAGAAAATACGAAAAGAAAAAAAATGAAACAAAGCAATACAGATAATAATAATAATAATAATAAATAATAATAATATAATAAATTAATAATAATAATAATAATAATAATAATAATAAATAATAATATAATAATAATAAATAAATAACAATAACAATAAAAATAACAATAACAATATAACAATAACATATAACAATAAAAATAACAATAATAATAATAATAATAATAATAATAATAATAATAATAATAATAATAATAATAATAATAATAATAATAATAATAATAATAACAACAATAACAAAACAAACAACAATAATAATAACAATTAAAAGCGAGAAAGGCAGGAAAAGGAAGAAGGAGAAGAGCGAAAGAGCACGAGACAACAACAAGAAGAAGCAAGATAAATCCCCTTTTATCACGCAATTAATCCGGGTCTGCGGGGATGCCACACTTCGCGGGAGATTTACGGCCGAATCCGCTATGCTCAAAATTCATGAAAACGCGAAAAAGTTTGTGATTAAAAGCCTTTAAGCGAAAGACCGCGACGGTAAACAAAGATGGGGCGCGGGGGGGGTGAGGGGAGGAAAGGGGGGTGAGGGTAGGAAAGGGGGGAAGAGGAGAGGAAGGTGGAGGAGGAGGAGGAGAAGGAGGAGAGGGGGGGGGTGGGGAAGAGAGGAGGGAGGAGGAGAGAGGGGAGGAGAGAGGAAGGGGCCAGGAAGGAGGAAGAGGGGGGAAATGGTAGGGAAGGAAGAAGGGGAAGGAGAGGGGAAGTGGAAGTTGCGGGAAAAGGGAGGAGGAGGAGAGGGGGAAGGGAATAGGAGGAAGGGAAGGGGGGGGAGAGGGTATAGGGGGAGATAAAAGAAATAAGAGGGAAAGAAAGATATATTTGGAAGGGGCAGAGAAGAGAGGAATGGAAAACACGGTATAGAGGAAGGGAAGAAGGGAAGCAAGAGAAAGAAAAGGTAAAGAAAAGGCAAAGAAAGGGGGGATGATGGAGATATAGGAAGGGGAGGGAAGAGAGGAGGGGGCAGGGAGGGGTATGAGCCAGGATAAGGAGGAGATGTTTAGGGAAGTAAAAGGAAAGGAAGGGTTAAGGGTTTAGGGGAAGGGAGAAGGAGGTAAGAAGCAAGAGTGGGAAGGGGACGAGTCGGAAAGCGCGTCGGAAGGGGGGGGGGGGGGTAAGGCGAGTTGGAAGGGGGGGGGAGACGAGTTGGGAAGGGGGAGGACAAATTGGAAGGGGGGCGAGATGGAAAGGGGGGAGGTAAGCGACGAATGGAGGGGGGAAAAGACAAGTTTGTAGGGAGTGGGAGGAACGAGTTGGAAAGGGGGGGGGGGGGGAGGACGAGTTGGAAAGGGGAGGGGGGGGGGAAGGACAAGTTGGAGGGAGGAGGACGAGTTGGAGAGGAGAGGGGCGAGTCGGAAGGGGGGGGGGGAAGGACGAGTTGGAAAGGGGGGAGGTAAGGACGAGTTGGAAGGAGGGGGGGAGAACGGACGATTGAGGGAGGGAGAGAACGAGATAGAAATCGTAGAAAAGGACGTTTGCTGGGGGTGGGGTGTTAAGGGGTAGGGAGAACCCTCAGGACAGAGGATGGAAGGGGAAAGAGGGGGGGAGGGGGGGGGGGGAGGGCAGGTAAAAGATCTGTCCGCTTGCCTGCTTAATTGGATTCGTCCGGCTGATGCGAGCTGGCATAAATTTCAATCATTCACTATGTCTGTTTTTGAAGCTTTTGTTGCTTTTGTATTTGATCCTATGTTGGTCCCCTCCCCCCTCTCTCTTTTCTTTTTTGTTTGTTTCTCTACATCTCCCTCCCCCCGTTTCCACTTTCTCTCTTTGTCTCTTAATTTTTTCCTTCTCTCTCTTTCTATTTTTTTTCTCTCTCTCTCTTTCTCTCTCTCTCTCTTGCTCTCTCTCTCTCTCTCTCTCTCTCTCTCTCTCTCTCTCTCTCTCTCTCTCTCTCTCTCTCTCTCTCTCTCTTCTCTCTCATTCTCTCTCTCTCTCTCCTCTCTCTCTCTCTCTCTCTCTGTCTCTCTCTCTGTCTCTCTCTCTCTCATCTCCTCTTCCATCTCCTCTCTCACTTTCCCTCACTCCATCTCTTCTCTCTTTCCCCACCCCTCTCTCTCTATCCATCTTTATCCAGCTCTCTTTCTCTCTATCTATCTCTCCCACGTGTTTCGTTCCTTCCATCTATCCCCCTTTAATAAGAAAATGACCGACCGACCGTATTTCACCGTAGCGGAGGACTTGTGAGGGGAAAGCAGCTTATGTGAGGAAAATTATAATATATTTACAGTAAAGAGGCGAGTAGAGTAATGAGAAAGGATTACTCGCGTCATAACTTAAATTGATCTGGCTGGACGATCTGTGATAACGATATGAATGTTTATTTTTTTCCCACTTCTTAAAAAAAAATAAAAAAAAAAAAAAAAAAAAACATGTCACGTTCTCATAAAACATTCACGCTGGTAAAAAAAAAAAAAAAAAAAAAAAAAAAAAAAAAAAGAAAAAAAAAGACACGAGAGTTTGTGTGCCGAGAACTTCAGAGACAGACAGGGGGGTGGGGGTGGGGGTGGGGGTGGGGGTGGGAGGGCGTGAGACAGACCAAAGAGCAACTCAAGACAGGCAACAAGATGGATATTTCCTTCGCTTCAGAACTGCAAGGAATATAGCCTCCTTGCAGAATCTTGTGTGAATTAAATGGCAGCTCTGGATTTATGAGTGAGGCAGTTTTCTTGGCCTACGGTAGCGACATGGCGGTGTGGTTTGGTCGTGGTGAATTTGCTGTCTGTCTGTCTGTCTGTCTGTCTGTCTGTCTGTCTGTCTGTCTATCTGTTTCTGTATGCCTCATCTCTCTCCTCCCCTCTTTCTCTCTCCATTTCTCCTTCCTCCCTTTCTCTCACCCCCTCTCTCTCTGTCCTTACTTGCTTCTTCCCTCCCTCTCTACCAACATCACCCTTTCCTCCTCCCTCCTTCCTCCCTTCTCCCTCCCCTCTCCCCCTTTCCCACTCCTCCCTCCCTCCCTCCCCTCCCTCCCTCCTCCCTCCTCCCTTCCTCCCTCCCCTTCCCCCTTCTCCCCTCTCCTCCCTCGTCCCTCTCCCTCTCCTCTCCTCCCTCCCTCCCTCCCGCTCCCTCCCTCCCCCTCATCCCTCCCCTTCCCTCCCATTCCCACTCTCCTTCTCCCTCGCTCTCCCTCTTCCCCTCCCTCCCTCCTCCTCTCCTCCTCCCTCCTTCCTCCCCTCCCTCCCATTCCACCCTCTCCCTCCCTCCCTCCTTCTCCCTCCCCTTCCCTTCCCCCCTCCTCCTCCTCCACCCCTCCCCCTCTCCTCCTTCGCTCCCCCATTTCCCCCTCCCTCCCCTCTCCTCCCTCCCTCCCCCATCTCCTTCCCTCTCCTCCCTTCCCCTCTTCCCTCCTCCCTCTCTCTCTTTCAAACACTTTTTAGAGCAATTTTTCCTAATTCGTCGGCCCTGTTGACCTTTCATTAACATATATCACAAGCATTCACCCCCCCCCCACTCCCTATCCCCCCCCATTCAACTGGCTATCACCAATTACTCACTCTTCTTCTCTTTTTTGCATTCGTACTATCTACTTTATCGTCTTTCGTCCCTCACTGCTGCCTCCCCCCTCCCTCCTCCCCCCCTTCACTGATTATGTTTTCTGGTTTTTTTGGGCGTCGTGCCTATCGGTCTCTTTCTCCCTTCCTACTTCTCTTTTATTATCGCTTTCTCTCCTTCTTCTCTTTCTTTACTGATCCTACACTCGCTCCTCTTTTTCTTCTCCCTGGTTCTCCTTTCCTCCATTCCTTCACTCTCTCTTGCTTTCTTGTTGTTCTGTCTATTATTATATCTATTTATATATTTTCTATCTATCTTTCTACCTATCTTCTGTCTATCATCTATTTGTCATTTCCATCTCTTATTTATTCTATTTAAGCTGTTTCAACCTCTCTCTGTGTTCGCTTTTTTCTCGTCCATCTCTTTGTTCTTTCCCTGTCTATCTTCTCTCTCCTTATCTCTCTCTCTCTCTCCTGTTGATTGTGCCTGTCTGTGTGTCTGCTTGTTCTCACTCACTTCATCCACTCTCACTCTCTCTTCTCTCCCTCTCTCCTCCTCTCTCCTCTCTTTCTCTCTTCTCTCTCTCTCTCTCTTCTCTCTCTCTCCATCTGTTCTCTCTCTCTCTTCTCTTCGTCCTCTCTCTCTCTCCTTCTCTCCTCTCTCTCCTCCCTCCCATGCTCCCATCTCCCTCTCTCGTCTCTTCTCTCCCCTCTCTCCTCTCTCTTTCTCTCAGTTCTCTCTCCTCTCTCTCTCGTCTCTTCTCGCTCTCTCTCTCTCTCTCTCTCTCTCTCCTCTCCGCTGTCACACGCCAACGCTTTCCCCTCTCCCTAAGCCTAAAATGCTTTGGCCTTTGTCTCCTCTTTCAAACTTGCGTCCCTCCTTTCCCGACTTTTCTCCATTATTGGTCCACTTTTTTCTCTCTTTTCTTTTCCCCTTCTCGTCGCTTCTCCTCCTCCTCTCCTCCTCTCTGCTCTTGCTTTTTCGATATTCGATTCTCCCTTTCACCCCCTCTCTCTGTATCTCTCTCCGTGTTTCCTATTCGGTTTTGCTTCATCTCCTCTCTCTTGTTTCTGTTCTCTTTCCTTGTTTCTCTGCTCCTGTCTTGGTCTCCTGTCCCACTCCCTTTCCTCGTTATCTCCTTTCTCCTCTTTTCATCTTTTCCTTTCTTCTCTCCTCCCCTTTCTTTTTTTCTTTCCTTCTTTCTTTCCTCTTTCTCTCTCTCTATCTTTTCTTTTCTTTTTTCTTTCTTTTTCTTCTTCCTTTATTCTTTCTTTTCTTCTTTCCTTTTCTTATTTCTTCTTCTTTTTTTTTCTTTTCTTTTCTCTTTCTTCTTTCTTTGTCTATTCTTTCTTCTTCCTCTCTCTCTCTCTCTCGTCTCCTCTTCCTCCCCCTCAGGACTCGCTCGCCCTCTCTCCTCTCTCTCTCTTTCTCTCTCCCCTCTCTCCGTCCCTCTCTTCTCGTCGCCTTCACTACTCTCTCTCTCCCCTCAGTCTTCTCATCTCCATCCAGCCATCTCTCCTCTCTTCCCCTCTCTTCCCTCCACTTCGATCTCCCGCCTCTCTGCTCCCTCCTCTCTCTCTCTCCTCTCTCTCGTCTCTCTCTCCACCTCTCTCTGCTCCCCGTCCGCACCCCTCTCTCATCGCGCCTCTCTCCTCCCATCTCCGTCCTCTCCCGCTCGTCCCTACCCCCATCTCCCTTCCTCGTCCTCTTCTCCTCTCTCTCTCCCCATCCCCCTCGCCTCTCTCTCTCTCTCTCCCTCTCTCTCTCCCTCTCCGTCTTCCCTCTTTCTCTCTCCCCTCTCATCTCTCCTCTCCTCCTCTCCCTCTCTCCTCCCCTCTCCTCTCTCCCTCTCTCTCCTCTCCCTCTCTCTCTCCCTCATCTCCTCTCCACCTCACTCTCTCATCCCTCCTCCTCTCCGGTCTCTCTCCTCCCTCGGTCGTTCTCTCGCCTCTCTCCCCTCCTCTCATCCCT
>NW_020869553.1:586734-588179 GCF_003789085.1 Penaeus vannamei | reverse complement strand
GACAAAAGAAGCGTGAACGACCTGCCAAAAGTGAGGGAAGTCCAAATGGTCAAATATGAAAGGTGTTAAGAACTTGGAATATGAACAAGGTTAGGTGTGGGAGCGGAGTTAGAATGAAAAAAAGCTGTCCTGTGAGAGCGAGGAGCAGCATCAGCGTCTTCGTCATGCAGATCATAGTGAGAGAGACAGACAGACACACGCACACACACACGCACAAACACACACTCATGCACGCACACGCGCGCGCACACACACACACACACACCCACACACTCACATCCCTGCATCCCTATTCACGACCTCACACATCCAAACCCACTCACTCTATCGTGTGCGCATAAAGAGTGGCCTTAAGGGCGGGGCCTTTCAAGTGACATCGCAGTTCAACGGATTTTTTTTCCAGAAGCTTCTAGAATAAAGATATCTCAAGGCTGGGGACGCAAAGCCGGAGGAAAGCAATGACTTGATAATGTATATATTTTTAAAGTTTATCTGAAGCACAAATTCTTCGCTCAGTAAAAAAGACGCCATTTTTCTTCAGTTTTTCCTCTTAATTTGATGCAGGATTTTTATCACTCGGCGGAAGGGCGTTAGAAGCTACTGAAGGGAGCGTGGTGATAAAAACAAAATAAAAACGAATCACTGTTCTACAACCAACACCTTGTTCTAAAAGTGAATAATCTTTCCTAATTTTTTCTTTCCGTTAATGTATGTTTATCTTTATTTATTCCAATATCTACTTTCTTATTCGATTATCTATCTATCTGTCAATTTATCAACGTATTGACTGATTTATCTATATCCCGGTTGGGAATATCGCGCTTTCCTCCTGTTCTCTTGTTTTCTACTTTATTGTTCAATTATCTATCTATTTATCTACTAATTTATCAATGTATTGACTGATTTACCAATATCCCGGTTGGAAATATCGCACCTTCCTCCTGTTCTTTTGTTTTATCAATTTTCCCCTTTCGTCGAGATAAAAAGTCGCTTAGGTTAGCACTGTCTGGTTACGCGTAAAAAAACAGCCCATTATGCCCTCCGTTTAAGGCAGGAATTCACGTCACCGAAACCGTTTCCTCTCATTTTTTTTCATATCACCAGCGTTCTCATTTCCATGATTGAAACAAGCGCCGCCTGCAACATCTGTGCCTCGAGCCATATTGCAACGAAGGGCGAAGGGATGCAATAAGTCACGATTTTGCAGAATTTAATACCCTTCTGTGCGCGGCGCCGGGAAGCGAAGGCAGCAGCTCGCCGCCTCGTGGAAGCGTCCGGGGCGATTGCCGCTCGCGTCCTCTCCCCTCAGGCCGTGCTCGGGTCCCCTCTTCTCCCCTCGTCTCTCCTCTTCCCTCGTGCTCTTCTCTTTCGTTTTTCCAGTTCCTCTTCTCCATTTCATTCTTTCCCTTAGTGTTTCTCTTCTCTCTCATCTTCCTCCTCCCCCT
>NW_020869553.1:556734-571734 GCF_003789085.1 Penaeus vannamei | reverse complement strand
AGGGGGAGAGGAAGAGGAGGAGGAGGAAAATAGCGATATAAAGGAGGAAGAGGAAAAACAAAAAAGTAAAAAAAAAGCAAAAAAAAAAACAAACAGAACAACCAGAAGCACGAGGTAGAGAAAGAATAATAAAGTTAAAAAATTAGAAGACAAGAAGAACAAGGAATGAAAAAATACAACACCGAGAAGCATCGAGTCTATGGCTGTGACACGATGCAAAGAACCGGCAGAACTCTACGGAACCACAACCCAGTTTTCATGTAACTCTTCCCGTCCGTTGCTCGGGAAACGAACTCGGAAAGAAAAGTAGAATACAGAATAAATAAAACAATAAATACAGAATAAATAAATACAAGATAAATAAAATAACATAAATAAATATACAAACTCAAAGAATAAATAAATCATATTAGAAAAGAAAACAATAATACAAAGAAAATCAAGCGGCATCCACGATCTAAAATGTAAGAAACTGGAAAATCATACAAACGAACTTTATTACTTCAACCAATCAGCAAAAAGTACACAGTGCGTTGCAGCGAGACATGAAGTATCTCAGACTGAACAAACAATTCCAAATGTGGGTAATACGAGATCGCACACAGTAAAAGACAACATGGAATGAAAACTCCATCTGCCAGCTGTCTCCACCATTTGAAAATTATTCCACCTCTCTCTCTTTCTCTCTTTCATTCTCTCTCTCTTCCTTCTCTTTCTCCCTTTCCCTCTCCCTTTCCCTCCTCCTTCTCCCTTTCCCTCTCCTTCTTAACTCCTCCCACCCCTCCTTTCCTCCCTCCCCCTCCTTCCACCCCTGTCTTCCTCCCTCTCCCCCTCCCTCCTCCTCCATCACCTCCCACCCCTCTCCCTCCCAACCCCCTCCTATCTTCCCTCCTCCTCCCAACCCCTCCCTGCCCCCCCCCCCTTCTCCCTCTCTCTTGTAAAGCTCTTTCTTTCAATTTCTGACGATGACATATTCATTCCCAGATCTCTCCGCCGTCGCTCCAGCATCTCGTCGGACTTATTTTCAGCATGAAAATCGTATTTTCAAGGTCGGGGAGGAAGAGGGAGGAGGGAGGAGGGAGGAGGGAGGAGGAGAGAAGGAGGGAGGAGGGAGGAGAAGGGGAGGAGGGGAGGAGGGGAGAGGGAGGAGGAGGGGAGGAGGAGGATAAAGGAGGAGGGGGTAAGGAGGTAAGGAGAAAGGAGGAGGGGTAAGGGAGAGAAGAGGAGGAGGATAAAGTAGGAAGGAGGGGTAAAGGAGGGAAGGGGGTGTGGGAGAGGAGATAAAGGAGGAAGGGTAGGATGAGAGGGAGGGAGGACGAGGGAGAAAGGCAGGATGAAAGATGCGTGGGAAGGAAAGAAGAGAGGAGAGGAGCTAAGAAGAGATGCTGAAAGGAAATGACAAGTGAAGAGAGAGGGTACATGAAGAGAAATGAAAGCAGGAGAGAAGCAGGAAGAAGGGAGAAGAAGAAAGGAAGGGAGGAGGATGACGATAAAAGGAGGATGACGATAAAGAGAAGAGGAGAGGAGAGAGAAGATCAAGAGGAGGAGGAAGAAACAAGGAGAATGAAGAAGATGAGAAAAGAGGAGGAGGAAATAAGAACAAGGATGAATGAAGAAGATGGGGAAAGGAGATAAAAGTGGAGTAGTACAGAAAAGGAGAGGATGCACCAAGGAAAAAAAAAAAGTTCCAAGCCCCTTAGCGTCAGAAATAGGATTTTTCCCCGGCTAACATATGATATTGCTCGGGAAATCAAAAATTATAATGTGGCGAGCGCGGGCTGGAAAGCGGAGTTGCAAAGATGCTGCCACAAGGGAAAAAAAGGGAAAATTCCTAGCGACCAAGGAGCGTAATCCTCCCATGCTCCTTCCCCCTCCTCCCTCTCCCTCTCCCTCTCCTCGCTCTTCTCTTCCCTTCCCACACTTCCCTCCCTCTCCCCTCCTCGCTCTTCCTCTCCCTTCCACACTTCCCTCCTCTCCTCCTCTTCCCCTTCCCTCCTCCCCCTCCGTTATTCCCTTCCCTTCCCACACTTCCCCCCTCTCCCGCTCCTCGACTTCCCCTTCTCCGTCTAGTCCTTCCCTCCCTCTTCTCTTCCCCGTCCTTTCCTTTTCCTTCTTCTTCCTTTCCTCTCTCCCTTCCCGCACTCCTCTTCCTCTTCTCCTCCCCGCCTTCCTTCCCTCTCCCCTTCCCGTCCTTCCCTCTCTCTCCTCTCTGTCCATCCCTCCTTCACCCACTCCTTCTCCCCGTCCTTTCCTTTCTCATCACTTCTCTCTCTCTTCCCCCTCCTTCCCTCTCTTAACCCTTCCCCTCCCCTCTTCTCATCCTTCCCTCCCTTCCCTCTCCCCCTCCTTCCCTCCCTTACCCCTTCCCCCTCCTCCTTCCCTCCCTTACCCCCTCCCCCTCCTCCTCCCTCTCCCTATCCTTCCCTCCCCATCCATCCCTCTCTCCCTCCCTTCCCTCTCACCCCCTCCTCCTTCCCTCCTTCCCTCTCATCCCTCCTTTCCCTCTCCCCCTCCTTCCCTCCCTCACTCATCCCCTCCTTCCCTCCCTCACCCTCCCCATCCTTCCCTCCCTCTCACCCCTCCTCCTCCTCTCTCCCTCCTTCCTCTCCCTCCTCCCCTCCCCATCCATCCCTCCCTTCCCTCTCACCCCCTCCTCCTCCCTCTCCCCTCCAACCCACCCCTCTCTCACCCCTCCCCAGCCTTCCCTCCCCACCCCTCCCCAGCCTTCCCTCCCCCACCCCCTCCCCACCCTTCCCTCCCTCACCCCATCCATCCCTCTCTCACCCCCTCCCTCTCCCCTCACTTACCCCCTCCTTCTCCCTCTCCCCATCCTTCCCTCCCTCTCCCCTCCCTACCCCATCCATCCCTCCTTCCCTCCCTCACCCCCTCCATCCTCCCTCCTTCACCCCTCCCCATCCATCCCTCTCTCACCCCCTCCCTCCCCCCACCCCTCCCCATCCATCCCTCTCTCACCCCCTCCCATCCCTTCCCTCCCTCCCCCCTCCCCATCATCCCTCTCTCACCCTCCCCATCCTTCCTCCCTCCCCCCTCCCCATCCTCTCTCACCCCCTCCATCCTTCCCTCCCTCACCCTCCCCATCCTCCCTCTCTCACACCCTCCCTCCCCCCCCCCATCCATCCCTCTCTCACCCCCTCCATCCTTCCCTCCCTCACCCCACCATCCCTCTCTCACCCCCTCCATCCATCCCTCTCTCACCCCCTCCCTCCCCCCTCACCCGCCCTAGCTCTCTCCCACCTGGCATCGGGTTTCGCTTCTCACGCATCGATAGGATTTAGGCCTAGAACTGGCACCCCGCACAAAGACGTGGGGTGGTGGGTGGGGGGCAAAGGTGTGGGGGAGGATAGGGGTGTGGGCGACGGGTGGAAGGTTGGGGAGGGGGTGCGTGAGGGGAAGGGGTAGTGGGATGAGATGGAGGGGATGGGGAGAGTGAGGGAGGGGTGGGGGTATAAAAAGAGTGTGGGAGGAGAGGAATGTGGAGCAAGGTTGGAAGGGCAAGACATAGGGATGTGAAGGGAGGGGATAGGGAGAGAAGAAAGGAATGGAGGAGAGGCGAGAGAGAGGAGAGCTCCTGGATAGAGGAGAAGAGGGATGGAGAAGACAGAAAGGAAGAGGGAAGAGGATAGGGAGAAGTAGAGTAATGGAGAAAGGAAAAAGGAAATGGGAAGAAAGGAGGGAGGAAGGGAGAGGGAGAGGAGAGGAAGAAGAGGAGACGAAGGTGGAGAGGAGAGTGAGGAAAGGAAGGAGAAAGGAGGGAGAGAAAGGTGGAGAGGAGAAGTGAGAAAGGAGAGGGAGAAGAGAGGAGAGACGAAGGGTGGAGAGGGGAGTGAGGAAAGGGAGAGAGGAGAGAGGAGACGAAGGGAGGAGAGGGGAGATGAGGAAAGGGAAGAGGGAGGGAAGAGAGAGAGACGAAGGGTGGAGAGGGAGAGTGAGAAAGGGGAGAGGGAGGAAGAGAGAGGAGAGACGAAGGGAGGAGAGGGGAGAGTGAGGAAAGGAGAGGGAGGAAGAGAGGAGAGCGAAGGGTGGAGAGGGAGAGAGAAAGGGAGAGGGGAAGAGGAGAGACGAAGAGAGGGAGAGTGAGAAAGGGGAGAGGAGGAGGAGAGGAGAGAAAGGGAGGAGAGGAGGGAGAGTGAGGAAAGGGAGAGAGGAAGAGAGAGAGACGAAGGGGAGAGAGAAAGGGAGAGAGGGAAGAGAGGAGACGAAGGGAGGAGAGGGAGATGAGAAAGGGAAGGAGGAAGAGAGGAGAGACGAAGGGAGAGAGGGAAGTGAGGAAAAGGGGAAGAGAGGGAAAGAGGAGAGACGAAGGAGGAGAGGGGAGAGAGGAAAGGGGAGAGGGATGCAAGAGAGTGAGAGGGGGCAAGGGGGGAGGCGAGAGGTGTCATGTTTTCAGCTTTAAGGGAGCCGTGGCACCGAGCATGAGCCAAGGGCAAGGAGACCGTGGCCCTCGACGCACAGGGGCGGGGAGGGGGCGGAGAGAGAGGGGGGGAATACCACTATGCTTTCGTCCCAATCCATTAACTTATCTATTCCTTCATTTATTCTTTATCATCATCTTGGTCATTATCATCTTTATCATCGCCACTACTATTATTGACGGTTTATTATCATGATCATTATCAGCATTATTACTATTACCTTTGTAACATTATCAATGCCATTGTAATCATCATTATCAAAACCATTGTAATAATCATTATCAAAACCATTGTAATCATCATTATCAACATCAATTATCGTTATCATCACCACCATTATCATCATCATTATCATTATCATTATTGTTGTTGTTGTCCTAAGACACTTTCATCATATGGTATCTCTCCAAAAATATTTTCTGAAAAAAATCTTTTTGAAATGTTAATTTTCGAAAAATAATGGGTTTGCAAAAAATAATGAAATTCACAAGCTCTGGTGAATTTACACTGAGTATTTTATGCACAAGAAATAAAAATGGATAACAAAATAGATTGATAGATAGAATTGTAGATAAACAGATAGAGTCATACAGACAAAGAAAAGCATAGACAGATAAACAGACAAACATATATACACCGATAGACAGATAGCGGATAGAGAAAAATAGATACTAGATACAAACTATACATCTTCGCACATATATAAAGGGGTTGTTAAGGGATATTTCCACAGTCACCAAAGGGAGAAGGGAGAGGGCGTTCCTAAGAGGTCATGCTCGAATGACCTTCACCGCCCGCGCGACCCCAGAGATAAACGACCTTTTTACCATAAGAAAAGAAAGTCAAGGAGAAAATAACGACCGCGCATTTGCTTAAGAAAAAATAATCTTGCTCTATGATATATGCGCAATATGTGATATTTTCGATAGTATCTCTCATCACCTAAATAACTTTCCATCCACATCCTCCACCTTCATCTCTTCTTCCTCCTCCTCCTCCTTCTTCTTCTTCTTCTTCCTCCTCCTTCTTTTTCATCATCTTCCTCCTCCTCCTCCTCCTTCTTCTTCTCTTCCTTCTTTTTCATCATCATCCTCTTCCCCCTCTTCCTCCTCCTTCATCATCATCATCATCATCATCATCATCATCATCATCATTCATCATCAATCTTCCTCCTACTCCTCCTCTTCCTCTTTTTTTAGATAAGCCGATTTGAATCTTAAAAAAAAGAAGTTTTCCCAAACAACATACGACACGTGGCAGTGAATATTTCCTCCTTCAAATATCCTGAAAGACTGAAAAGCAAATCAAAACCGGCTCGAAGTAGACCCCATGTTGGCCTCGGTGAAGTAAACAGCTTTCGAAAGATTGCACAAATGCACGAACAGATTAAATATTAAACTTTTTTTTTTTTTTTTTTTTTTTTTTTTTTTTTTTTTGCTAGATTGAACCTGAAAAAGTGAATATATAAATAAACAACAAAAATATTCAATCTTTCCAGTTGAAAATCATCCACTTCTTCCGGAGTGCAGGGAAGTAATGCTAGACTGAACTTGAAAAAAAGTAAATAAATAAATAAACAACAAAAAAATCAATCTTTCCAGTTGAAAATCATTAATTGTTCATGAACCACATAATCTACAACAACAATAAATAAAAAGTAGCAAAAAATGGATGAAATAATGATCAAATCGTTAGCAAAAAAATGTTATATAAACACGAATACGTTTTTATTGCAAATCCACCAGAAATTTCTCCAGTTGATGACGTTTATAGCTATAGCACTTGCAGTTTAATTTCCTGTGCGATAAGAGTCTTTACGAGAATTTCATATTTTGAAATTCTGTATTTGAAGCAAATGCTGGAAAAAAGAAGAGGGGGAGGAGGGAGAATAATAATAGAGAGAAGAAGCAGAAGAGGAGGAGGAGAAGGAAGAAGCAGAATAGAGGGGAAAAGAAGAATGGGAAGAAAATAAAAAAAAATAGGAAGAAAAATAAAAGAGGGGAAGAAAAGGAAGAATAGGAAGAAGAAGAAGAAGAAAATAAGAAAAAACGAAAACCTGCTTTACTTCTCTTCCACTTTCCAGGTAAATATGATTCCAAGAGGTACGATTGCCTCATGATAACAAGCTAATCAAGTGCAAAGTTGATACTTCGCTTTCCGTTTTTTTTTAATGAAGGGAAAGAGTTATTACGATTTACATTTAAGGGGAGACTGAAGTAAACTAGATACTGCGTTTCCTAATAATCCCAAGACTCTCTACAGTATTTTTCTTAGTAAGTTCCCAGAGCCAACATATAGAGGAAAAAATGTCAGAGAAAATACATTCGAACAACAAAGAATTCAAATAATTATCTAATACAGTTGGATCCTCATAAACAATCGTAATAGACACAGGTCTAATGCTATACATACATATATATATGTATATGTATACACGTATACATATATAATATATATATATATATATATATATATATATATATTATATATATATATATATATATATGTAATATATAGATATATTATACACATATACATATAAATAATATATATATAACATATAATAATATATATATATATTTTTTTTCTTCTTCTTCTTCTTCTTTTTCTTTTCTTTTCTTTCTTTTTTTATTTCCTTCTCGTTTTCCCTCTATCACTTTCTTCTCCCTTCTCCCTTCTCTCTCCCACTGAAAACGCTAAACAGAGAGGCCAGAGACAAAATAAAATACGTTTATAAAACATTAATAAAAAAAAAAATCCTTCACAACCACTCCCTGGAGCTCAATCTGCAACGTGAGGCTGACAGATCGCATGAAATGAATTTAAAGCAAAAAAAAAAAATAATAATAATAAATAAATAATGTAAAAGTTATCCATCATTGAATTGAAGAGACGTTAATCTACGTAATCTACGACTCGTCCGAATGGCTAGAAACAACTGTGAATTATTCTTAAATATCTTTCTTGTTTATCTATCTAATCCATTCATCATCTATCAATTCTCATTTATATATCTCTTTACTCCATTCATCATCTGTCTATTCCTTCTTCTCTATCTATCTCTTTAATCCATTCATCATCTGTCTATCCCTTCTTATCTATCTATCTCTTTAATCCATTCTCATCTATCTATTCCTTCTTCTCTATCTATCTCTTTAATCCATTCATCATCCGTCTATCAATTCTCATATATATATATCTACTTAATCCATTCATCATCTGTCTATTCTCTCTTATCTATCTATCTCTATAATCCATTCATCATATGTCTATCAATTCTCATTTATCTATCTACTTTTCCCATTCATCATCTATCTATTCTCTCTTATCTATCTATCTCTTTAATCTATTCATCATCATCATCTATCTATCAATTTTTCGCCGCATTGCAACCACGGCGCTGAAGATGTGTATTTCGTAAGATAAACAACGGCGACAGAAACCTTTGTTAACGTTACAGTTCGTTGTTAAACTTCAGTTGAACTTAAGTCCTTCGCTCAAACTTAATTGTGTGGGAGCGTGTGTGTGTGGGTGTGGGTGGGAGTGGGGGTGTGTGTGTGGTTGGTGTGTGGGGTGTGGGTGGGAGTGTGTGTGTGGGTGGGAGTGGTGTGTGGTGGTGTGTGTTGTGTAGGAGTGTGTGTGTTTGGGTGGGAGTGTGGTTGTGTGTGTGGGTGGGAGTGTGGGTGGGAGTGTGGGTGTGGGTGGGAGTGTGTGTGTGTGGTGGGAGTGTGTGTGTGTGGGTGGGAGTGTGGTGTGTAGGAGTTGTGTGTGTTTGGGTGGGAGTGTGGTTGTGTGTGTGGGTGGGAGTGTGGTTGTGTGTGTGGGTGGGTGTTGTGGGTGGGAGTGTGTGTGTGTGGGTGGGAGTGTGTGTGGGTGGGTGGGAGTGTGTGTGGGTGTGGGAGTGTGTGGGTGGGTGGGAGTGTGGGTGTGTGGGAGTGGGAGTGTGTGGGAGTGGGAATGTGTGTGTGTGGGTGTGTGGGTGGGAGTGTGGGTCGGAGTGTGTGTGTGTGTGGGAGTGTGGGTGTGTGGGAGTGGGAGTGTGTGGGAGTTGGGAATGTGTGTGTGTGGGTGTGTGGTGGGAGTGTGTGTGGGGTGTGGGTCGGAGAGTGTGTGTGTGTGGGAGTGTGTGGGAGTGTGGGTGTGTGGGAGTGTGTTTGGGTGGGAGTGTGTGTGTGTGTGTGGGAGTGTGTGTGTGTGTGTGTGTGTGTGTGTGTGTGTGTGTGTGTGTGTGTGTGTGTGTGTGTGTGTGTGTGTGTGTGTGTGTGTGTGTGTGTAGGAGTGTAGGAGTGTGGGAGTGTGGGAGTGTGGGTGTATGTGGGAGTATGGGTGTGTGGGGGAATGTATGCATGGGTGGTAGTGTGGGTGAGCAAGTGTGTGCGTGGGTAAAAGTGTTAGTGTGGGTGTGTGTGGGAGTATGTGTGTAAGGGAGCGTGAGTGGGGAGGGCCGGTGTGTGTGTAGGGGTGAGTACCTGTGTGGGAGTGTGTGTGTGGGAGTGAATGTGTGTGTGGGGATGTCTGTGTACGCGTCTGTGCGGATGCAAATACATATATGTATATGTATGTGTACCTGTAAATGAATGTATACAAGTACATATATGTTTATATATGCATCCATTATTACACGTACATGTTTATACATAAGTACACAAATACACGTATATCTATAAATGTACATGCATGCGTATCCATCTTTATACGTATATATGTACATCCAACCAAGCACACATAAATCCATGTGTATTTGTGCGTGTAAACCCACTCCTCTGCTTGTGTGTGGGGCGCAACCGAACTTTAAATGGGGCACCGGGGGTCCCATAGGCCGCGAGACCCAACATTCGGTCGCTGGCCCCGGGCGCTAAGGAGCCATCACGACATAAGGTCAAAGGTCAGCCGCTCGAGATGCAGCACATCTACGCCCACGTATGAGCGCGCGCGCACGGACACCGGGATTCATGGCACGATGTTTGCCGATTGAGGAAGGACGGGAGTAGGAAGAAAATGAGGATGGAGAAGAGGAAGTGGTAGAGGTAGAAAGAAAGATGGATAGACAGATAGAGAGGAAAGGGAAAGGGAAAAGGAAAGGGAGGGAAGAGAGAGAGAGAGAGAGAAGAGAGAGAGAGAGAGAGAGAGAGAGAGAGAGAGAGAGAGAGAGAGAGAGAGAGAGAGAGGGAGGAGGAGGGGGAGGGAGGGAGGGAGGGAGGGAGGGAGGGAGGAGGGAGGGAGGAGGGAGAGGGAGAGGGAGAGGGGAGAGAGAGAGAGAGAGAGAGAGAGAGAGAACGAGAGAGAAGAGAGAGAGAGAGAGAGAGAGAGAGAGAGAGAGAAAAAGAGAGAAAGAGAGAGAAAGAGAAAGAGAGAGAGAGAGAGAGAGAGAGAGAGAGAGAGAGAGAGAGAGAGAGAGAGAGAGAGAGAGAGAGAGAGAGAGAGAGAAGAGAGAGAGAGAGAGAAAGAGAGAGAGAGAGAGAGAGAGAGAGAGAGAGAGAGAGAGAGAGAAGAGAGAGAGAGAGAGAGAGAGAGAGAGAGAGAGAGAGAGAGAGAGAGAGAGAGTGGGAGGGAGGGGCGGTGAAGAAGGAGAGGGAAGAAAGGAGAGAGAGAGAGAAAGGGGGGAGGAAGAGGGAAAAAGGAGTTGGAGATAGAAAAGAGAGAGAGATTCATAGACAGACAGATAGATATACAGAGATAGAGAGAGAGAGGGATAGATAGATAGATAGATAAAGAGAGGAGAGAGATAGAGAGAGAGAGAGGATCGATAAATAGATAAACAGATAGATAGAGAGAGTCTCAAACACCTACATATTCAGAGAAGCCGCCCATACAACCGCCCATCCCCCTAAGCCCCGCCCCAACCCGCCGCGCCTCTTACACCCACCCCGCAAAACCCAGCGATGACGTCATCACTTCCAGACCCACATGAACAAGCCAGTTTATTCTACTGCCTTCGCTCTTCCGAAAGAAAGGAAGGAGGAAGTAAAAAAAAAGAAAGGAAGGAGAAAGTAAGAAAGCAAGCAAGCGAGGGGAGAACACGCGAATATTGGTCGTGTGTAACTCGTATAGAAGGGTCATTTTCCCGTATATAAGCTTGTCAATACTCGAACTGAACTGAGATAATAAAAAGAAGGAAAGAAAGAAAGAAGAGAGAGAGAGATAGATAGATAGAATAGATAGAGAGAGAGAGAGAGAGAGAGAGAGAGAGAGAAGAGAGAGAGAGAGAGAGAGAGAGAGAGAGAGAGAGAGAGAAAGAGAGAGAGAGAGAGAGAGAGAGAGAGAGGAGAGAGAGGACGAGAGAGACACAGATGATAAATAAATAAACAGAGAAGAACAAGTGCATCAGAAAAAAAACTACAAAAAACACCAAAAAAACATACACAAATAATGGAGAAAGAGAGAATGTACAATAAAAGCGGAAAAAATAAATAACCCGATAACAGAAGACCGCATTATGACTCTCCCCAAAAGAGGTGAAGCAAAAATGACGGACGGAAGAAGAGGGGAATAGCGGAAGCGCGAGTAATAACAATAATAAGAAAAGAAAGAGAGGGGAGAGGTAAAGAAGATCAATGAGACTTACGAGAAAAAAGTTTAGCGAAGCGAGGGAGAGAGAGAGAGAGAGAGATGAAAACGATGGCAGTGAGGTGTTAAGGGATAAAGGAAGACATAAAAAAAAAGGGAAAGGAAGGAGGAGAGAGAGACGGAGAATGGCGAAGGCGTTAGTAAAGAGCAGAGATGAGACATGAGAAAAAAAACGAAGCAAGAGGGAGGACAAGGGATGGAGGAAATGAGGGAGAGAAGGACAGGGAGATGGAAGGAAAATGGCAATGGGATTGGGAAAGGGAGGGGAGAGAAGAGGAGAGGAGAGGAGAGAGAGGGATGGAGGAAGGAGAGAGAGAGAGAGAGAGAGAGAGAGAGAGAGAGAGAGAGAGAGAGAGAGAGAGAGAGAGAGAGAGAGAGAGAGAGAGAGAGAGAGAGAGAGAGAGAGAGAGAGAGAGAATGCATAAAAAATGTGAGAAAATCCAACGCAATGAGGCGTGACGGATGACGAATATCGGATAAAGCAGGGGAGAGAAGGAACAAAAAGAAGATGGGAATGGCGGAAGTGCGGGTAATAAATGGAAAGAAAGGAGTAAGGGCATAAAGAAAATATATGAGACCATGATAGAAAAAATACAGCACGGACTTTAGCGAAACAAGGGGGATAGAGAGAGAGAGAAAAATAAATGAGAAAGCGAAACATGGCGAAAGAGACGAAAAGACAAGGCAGAGAAGGAAAGATGGGATGAGAAACGTGAAAAAAGCTTTGGCAGAGTTAAGCGGAAGGGACGAGGAAAGAAAAAAAGAATAAAAACAACGGAAAGGATAGAGAGAGAGAGAGAGGGGGGGGGAAGGGGGGAGGGAGTAGGAGAGGGAGAAAGAGTAGAGGGAGAGCGAGAAGAGAGGGGGGAGGGAGAGAGAGGGAGGAGCGAAGGGAGAGAGGAGAGGGAGAGAGAGAGAGAGAGAGAGAGGAGAGAGAGAGAGAGAAAGAGAGAGAAGAGAGAGAGAAGAGAGAGGAGAGAGAGAGAGAGAGAGAGAGAGGAGAGAGAGAGAGGGGGGGGGGGGGAGTAGGAGGGAGAGGGGAGAAGAGTGAGAGAGAGAGACGGACGGGGGTGGGAGAAGGGAGAAGTGGGAGGGCACACGTTGGCGATGGATGAAATAGAGCACACGTTGAAACGAGTGGCTCACACGTAAGGAGACGGTGTAGTCATAATGTGCCACGGGCTGAGGAGTAAGGGTTAGAGGAGAGGCGGACTACAAGATATCTGCAGATGGAGAGTACGTGAGAGAGGGTAGAGTCGAAGTCAGATGAGGGACGCATGGCGAGAGGGAAGAGAGGGAAAGAGGAGAGAGAGGGAGGGGGAGGGGGGGGGAAAGAGAGAAGAGAGAGAGAGAGAGAGAGAGAGAGGAGAGAGAGAGAGAGAGAGGAGAGAGAGAGAGAGAGAGAGAGAAGAGAGAGAGACGAGGGAGAGAGAAGCGAGAGAGGAGAGAGAGATGAGAGAGAGAAGAGAGAGAGAGAGAGAAGAGAGAGAGAGAGAGAGANGTCTGTGAGTGTGTTGCTATCACGGCTGCGTGGTGGGGGCTTCGGGTCATCCCTGTCTCTCCCGCTAGATCGTTGGTATGCCATTGTGTGATTGCTCGAGTTGCCTTCTGAGTCTCGCCATAAGCGTATTTACATAACATTCCTATGAATGGTGAACAGGTGTTGGCTGATAGGAACTCAAACACATGCACAGAGGCGTGTAACGTTTCGACACACACACACACACACACACACACACACACACACACACACACACACACACACACACACACACACACACACACACACACACACACACACACACACACACACACACACATATGTGTGTGTGTGTGTATATAAGAATATAAATATATTGTTAGCTAATTATGTAACTTCTACAGAACTTCCCACAGAACCAGAGAAACTGCCTATCACTGTGTTCATCCAAAGAGTATGTATTCGGAACAAGTTTGATTAAAGTTCGAGTGAGGACTGAAGGGCGGAGGGAAGAGAGGGGTAGGGTGGAAGAGGAAGGGGGAGAGGGAGAGGTGGAGAAAGGGGGGGAGGGGAGAGGAGGAAGAGGAAAAGGAGAGGAAGAGAAAAGGGGGGAGAGGAAAGGGAAAGGGAGAGGAAGAGAAGGGGGGAGAGAAAAGGAAGGGGGGAGAGGGAAAGGGAGAAGAAGAGGATGAGAAAGGGGTTGAGGAAGAGAGAAAAAAAAGGGGGGGGGAGAGGAAGATTAAAGTGAGAGAAAGAGGCTGAGGAAGAAGGAGAGAGAGAGAAACAGAGAAATACGTCAAGAACAGAGACAAGTTAGAAAATGAATCAAGGAGAAAGATTGACCAAGAAAGGGAGATGGAAGAGAGGGGGAGACAGAGAGGAGGAGGATTATGAAAATGTGAGGCTTTGTACGAGGTGTTTTGAAGTTCGAAATGTGTTGGACTTTGATCGAGGGAGTGGAACACAAGCCGAGGAGGAGGAGGAGGAGAAGGAGAGAGGGAGGACGACGGCGAGGAGGAGAGGAAAGAGGGGTGAAGGAAGAAAAAGAAGAGGGGAGACGTAGGAGAAAGAAGAGGAAGAGGGGGAGAGAGAGGAGGATAAGAGGAAGAGGGAAGGGAAAGAGAAGGAGCAGCATAAGAAAAAATACGAAGAGGAGGAGGAGGAGGACGGGGAGGCTGACCGAGAAGAGAAGAAGAGGAGGAGGAGGAGGAGGAAGAGGGGGAGAAGGAGGTCCCATGTGGATGAAGGGAGAAGAGAGGACGTTTCTTGAACAGTGGCGACTGGGCGCTTGCTTGCTTGTGCTTGATCGAGTCCTGTTTTTTGCTCCTAGACGCTTGAAGACAGAAAAATGAAAAAAAATGAAAAATATCAACAACAGGCTTTGCCCTTGACAACCAAATCGAACCAATTGTAATAGCTGATAAACAACAACAAAAAGCAAGCAAGCAAGCAGAGACCTAACCCAAGCAAGCAAGCAAACAGAGAGCCCAAGCAATAAACAAGCAAGCAAGCCATAGACCTAAAGCAAACAAGCAAGCAAGCAAACAGAGACCTAGCCCAAGTAAGCAAGTAAACAAGCAAGCAAGCAAACATAGACCTAGCCCAAGCAAGCAAGTAAACAAGCAAGCAAGCAAACAGAGAACCTAACCAAGCAAACAAGCAGCAAGCAAGCCTAACAAGCAAGCAAGCAAGCAAGAGACCCTAGCCCAAGCAAGCAAGCAAACAGAGACCTAGCCCAAGCAAACAATCAAGCAAGCAAGCATTTGGGATCCGGAAGTTCAGAGTTACCTCCACGAGCGGGATTAGGGAGTGAATAATGCATTGGCAGTCTCCCTCTTACTCTGTTTGCCTTCGCTCGGCCTGTGCAAGCAGAGGGGAGGAAGTGGAGAGAGAGAGGGGGAAAAAGGAGGAGAGGAAATGATGGACGAGAGAGGGGGGTTGGGGTGGCGGGGAAGGAAAGAGGGAGGGAGAGAGGGGGTTAGGAAGAGGAGAGGAAAAGAGGGGATGAGTGGAAGAGGGAAAGGAAAGAGGGAAGAGAGAGGGGAAAAAGAAGAGGAAATGATGGACGAGAGAGGGGGGCTGGGAAGAGGGGTGGGGGAAAAGAGGGAGGGAGAGAGGGGGTGAGTGGAGGGAGGAGAGAAAGAGGGAAGAGAGAGGGGAAAAAAGAAGAGGAAATGATCGAGCGAGAGAAGGGGTTTGGGGAGAGGGGGCAAAGAGGGAGGGAGGGGAGGAAAGAGGGAGGGAGAGAGGGGATGAGTGGAGGGGGGAGGAAAGAGGGAAAAGAGAGGGGGAAAAAGGCGAGAGGAAATGGTGGAGCGAGAGGAGGGAATTAGAGGGAGGAGGAGGAAAGAGGGAGGGAGAGGTGGTGAGTGTAGGAGGGAAGGAAAGAGGGAAGAATAGGGGAAATGGGAGGCAAGAGAAGAGGATAAATAAGGGAAAGGAGAGATTAGGGGAAACGAGGGAGCGAGAGAAGGGATTAGAGAGAAAAATGAAAGAGGGAAGGAGAGATGAAGAGAGAGA
>NW_020869553.1:549234-551734 GCF_003789085.1 Penaeus vannamei | reverse complement strand
TAAGGGAAATAGGAAGGGAAAAAAAAGGGAGGAAGGGCAGGGAGATTGCTGGTGTTCACATGAATCTCTCGTGCAACAACAGGAAGGAAGGGGAGAGAAGGATGAGGAGGGAGGGGGTAGGAGGGGGAGATAAGGGAGGATGGGAGGAGGTTCTTGGAGAGGGGGGGAGGGGGGAGGAGATGGAAGGGGAGGGAGGGGCCAGCAAAGGAAAGCTGCGTGTAGTGAGGTAGAAAACTTTTTTTTTATAAGTTTGAGCAGAGAAAGAGAGGGGGGGGAGGAAAGAGAGAGAGAGAGACAGAGAGAGAGAGAGGAGAAGGGGGAGGGGGGGGAGGGAGGGGGAGGAGAGAGGAGGAGAGAGAGAGAGAGAGAGAGAGAGAGAGAGAGAGAGAGAGAGAGAGAGAGAGAGAGAGAGAGAGAGAGAGAGAGAGAGAGAGAGAAGAGGAAAAGAGAGAGAGAAAGAGAGAGAGAGAGAAGAGAGAGAGAAAGAAAGAAAGAACAAGAAAGAGAAAGAAAAATTTAAAAAGACAGCGTGGAGTGGAACCTAAAAGCAACGACCGGCCGGAAAAGAAAAAGAAAAAAAAATCGAACGACGAGAGAGAAAAAAGAGAAAGAAAAAAAGAAAAAACAATTAAAGAGAAAATTACCCCAAACGCAAGACAATGACATCCGCTGCATTATACATCTCGGAATTAAGTGCAATACGCGTGTCCAATCAGCCAAACAGCAGAGGAAATCCAATAAAGCAGGGAGGCAGCAGATCAATCACGAACGAAGCGGCGCAAGCAGATTATAATATATATATAATATATATATATATATATTATATATATATATATATATATAATATATATAATATATATATATATATACTAAGAGAGAGAGAGAGAGAGAGAGAAGAGAGAGAGAGAGAGAGAGAGAGAGAGAGAGAGAGAGAGAGAGAGTAGAGAGAGAGAGAGAGAGAGACAGAGACAGAGACAGAGACAGAGACAGAGACGAGAGAGAGAGATGAGAGAGAGTGAGAGACAGAGAGAGAGAGAGAGAGAGAGAAGAGAGAGAGAGAGAGAGAGCGAGAGAGAGAGGAGGAGAGAGGAGAGAGAGAGAGAGAGAGAGAGAGAGAGAGAGAGAGAGGAGAGAGAGAGAGAGAGAGAGAGGAGAGAGAGAGAGAGAGAGAGAGAAGAGAGAGAGAGAGAGAGAGAGAGAGAGAGAGAGAGAGAGAGAGAGAGAGAGAGAGAAGAGAGAGAGAGAGAGAGAGAGAGAGGAGAAGAGAGAGAGAGAAGAGAGAAGGGAAGGGAGGGAGGGAGGGAGAGAGAGACACACAGAGAAAAGAAAAAGAGCGAGAGACGGAGAGAGAGAAAAGAGAAAGAAAGAAAGAGAGAGAAGAAAAAAAAAAGAAAGAAAGAGAAAGAGAAAAAAGAGAAAGAGAGAGACAAACAGACTAAAGAGAAAGAAAAAAATAGCGAGACAAACGGAGAGAAGAGAGAGAAGAACATTAAAAGCTCGAAAGAAAATATACCAAAAGACAACAACAAAAAAAAGAAAGTCAATTCAAAGAAATAAATTGGCAGAGAAGATCCTCCATTCAGGCGGCGAATTACCAGCTGTCTATCCTTATAAAGAAAATCGCGTCCACCGTCCCTGTTGCACTTCTCATCTGCAGATCTGGCACTGGCACTGGCACTAACCATGAAAGGTGAAAGCAAAAAAAAAAAAAAAAGAAAAAAAGAAAAGAAAAAAAACAAAAAAAAAAACAAGAAAAAGAAGCAAAAAAAAAAAAAAAAAACAAGAAAACAAAAAAACAAAAGCAAAAAGTCAAGAAAAAACAAAAAAGAACAAAAAAAAAAAAGCAAAAAAAAAAAAAAAAAAAAAAAAAGTCAGAGGCAATCTTTGGTTCCGTTTCCTGTGACTAAAAATCTCTTTGAATCTTTTGCTATGAATGTAGATTATGTGTATGTATGCATGGTATGTATGTATGTATTCATGTGTGTATGTATCTACCTGCCTATCTATCTATCAATAGCTATGCATATCATTATCTATATCTATCTATCTATTTATACCAAACTATCTGTCTATTCATCTATCTAAATATCTATTTATAACTATACATATCAATATAATCTATCTATTATCAAACCATCTGTCAGTTTATCTATCTATCTATTTATGAGCTATACATACTCAATATATAATGTCCTATTTCTCGTATCTATAATCAAGCCATCTTCTAACTTATCTACTCTATCCATCTATCTATCTACCTACCAACCTACCCTGATTCTATCTGTCTACCTGCCTACCTACCTAACCTATAATATGTTATGTATGAATGTATCTACTACCTATCCATCTATCCTGCTTATCTTATCTTATCTACCTACCTACCTCTCTATCTAATCTTCTATCACCTACCACTCTCGTATTATCTATCTATGCTATCTATCTATCTACTTAGTCCTGCTATGTATGTATGCTATGCACAATGGCGCCTTGTAGGACCAAT
>NW_020869553.1:535479-537979 GCF_003789085.1 Penaeus vannamei | reverse complement strand
TGAACGGTTTTTTACGCGGAAAATATTTTTCCATGGCAACGCGTCGCGAAGATGGTCATAACAACTGGATATTAGGGAAAACAGATAATTGGACGACTCCAATTATCCGTGGTTGTACTAGGATTTACTTATGGTTTGTCAATACTATTACCGTTTTCTCTCCCATGTCTTTCTCCTTTATTACCTTTGCTATGTATAAGCTGAGGTCCTATGTTAGCATTCGGCTCGACTCGATTCACCAAAATCGTAAACGAAAAGAATAGATTATTGCTCCTAGCGTATCTGATTATCTCTTTTTATTATATTCCCTCCGTACCATATTAGCATGTTATGATATCATTCCTATCTATCACTGTGGAAAGAGACCAATATAAATTTTTTCATGTATTTTCATTACTTCCATAATCATATTTAGATTACTTTGAACGGCAGATAATAATAATAATAATAAAAATATCAGATGTTCTTAATAAATTGTTCTGTTAACGGTAGGCTATGGACAGATTAATTACAATGGAAGGAAGAAATGCAGAGAATGTGTTTCTTAATACATCACAAACTGTGCGCGTGGCGTTAGAAAAAGCAAGAACAGGGACTAGATTGCGCAAAAATGTCGCGCAGCACCACAGCTGGTCGGCGCAGGTCAGGCGGGATGTCAGTCAGCGGCGAGACCTCAGTTGATCGCAGCTCTCCAAAGCCTTCGGAAGCTCCTTTGCATCCCAAACACACAGAAGTACCGTCGTTAAGGAGAACGAAGATAGTGAGATACGATCTGACTGGTTTCCGATAGAACTTGCGCCACGCAATCAAAATAAAGCTTTTGAAGATTTTTGCGTATGCATTGCGTTTGTATTGTTTTCATCTGGGTAAAGTAGATCAATACTATTTGCATATCTTGTGAGCATCGATAACAGTACGTAGTTTTTCACTTAGTGTAGACGAACTTTAGTTTTGTTAATGCGAAATATGAATTAAGTTTGTGAACCGAAATAAATCTTTTCTGTCGACAGGGGTGCATGGCGCTTCCTACGAGTGTGTCCTCGACATCATGGATTCAGGAATTGGAAACCGGGCCGCAAGACATGCGTTCTCTACCGCAAAACAGTCAGAAGACATCGCACGGTGGCCAGGCCTCAGAAAATGACCAGACGACTCTGAACAAGACTGTCCCTCTGACGATGCTCTGGAATTCTTGTACATGATGGCCGGGTCGATGGAGACAGTTAAAAAGACCCCGCCTACGGGTAAAAACTTCTCACCTAGTCGCACCAGGATATTTGCCGGTCCTGATCCAAATAGAAAGACTCCGTCGCCTGTTCGAGCAATCCTACATGGAGAGGCAGATCAGAGCTTTCCGACGACCTCGTCGGACTGCACCTTAACCAGTGCTCACCAAGGGACGGCTATCTCTGCTGTCATCAGCATGACTTCGACTGCTGCCGGTGACTCGAACGCCTTGAAGGTGTGTAGCAGCGACATTGCGTCCATCACACAGTCTCTACTCTATGGCGAAAATGCAGCTGAGATAAAGGTTGCCTTGAATGATTTTACCTCAAGATCCGATGACATGAACAAAGACAGTCTAGGCAGCAGGTCGACGTCGACTGAAACTACATTCGACTGCGAAAACGGTACTTGCGAGGGGAAAGAGATGAAGTGTCGACGGTGCGGTAAAACAGTTCCAAAAGTCCTAAAGACGGCTGGAAATGCCGTGGGAGAACCTCTGACACAAGGAACCCTAAACGAATACCAGTCTTTAAACAAACAATGTAACAAATCGAGAAAATCAAAGGAAAACGAGAGAGACATCAGCAGTTCAAATCCGGCCGCGCACCAACCTAAGAAATACACCCGACCCCGATGCTACTCTGCGCTCCTGAGTACCTGCACTCGTAACGTAAAGAAGAAAGGCAGCAGAAGGAGCAGCGTCGACGTCCTTTACGCCAGAGAACCAACTGAACCCAATATTGAAAAGATCAAGTCAAAGCGCAGACTTTCAAGACAGACGGATGTCTCTTCCTTCGAGCTGATGACTCTCGCAGAAGGCAACGAGAACGACGACAATCTTCTTCAAGATTCCAGCAAAGTCGCACAGAAACCAAGGGAACCGAAAATCATCAAGAGGACATTCGAAAATCGGAATCCCCCCAAAGCCACACTGATCCCAAAGTCTCCGAATTTCGGAAAGTGTCCACAATTTACCGCGAGCATCTCCACAGACAGCTGCCCGCCTGCTCCATGGAACAGCCTAGAGACCAACTATTCCTCGTCTCAAGACATTGAAGACAGGTATACCAACTATCCCGAACACTTCTCAGACGACCACAGACGGGACAGCAGCCGAAGCGTTAACACTACGTCCCTCCAACAGAACGTTCTGGAAGAAGAAGAACCTGAAGTCCTTGAAGAGAAGCTGAATGACCTGGAAAACGAGTGTGGCGACGACGGCGAGGTCGTCTTGGAGCCCAGTGATGACGAGCCTCTTAATCTAGATAACCTG
>NW_020869553.1:515479-532979 GCF_003789085.1 Penaeus vannamei | reverse complement strand
TATAATCATCATCATCCTCATTATTGTCATTATCATTGTTATTGTTATTATTATTATCCTTGTTCTTATTATCATTATTATTGCCATTATAATTATTATCATTATCATTATTATTATTATTATTATTATTATTACTATTATTATTATTATTATTATTACTATTATTACACTCATTATATCATTATCATTATTGGTATTATTATTACTATCATAATTATTGTCATTATTATCATTGCCATAATTGTTGCTATTATTGCTATTAATAAAATTTTCATTATTATTGTCATTATTATCATTATATTATTATTATCATGATCATTGTTATTTTCGCTATCATCAGTGTTATTGTTATTGTTGTTATAATCATTATTGTTATTGTTATTACTATTATTATTATTATATTGTTATCATTATTATTATCATTATCATTATTGTCATTATTATCATTATTTTTATTATTACCATTATTATCATCATTTTGTCCTTTTTTATCATTATTATTATCATTATTTGTATTATAAGTACTATGTTTATTATCATCATTTTCCTTATTATTTTTATCATCATTAGTTTTGTCATTATTGTTATCATTATAATAATAATAATAATAATAATAATAATAATAATATAATAATAATTAATTATTATTATTATTATTATTGTATTATCATCATCATCATTCATCTTCATCATCATCAGCATCATTATCATTATCACTGTTATTATCATTGTCATTATTGTTGTTATAATGATTATTATCATTATTGCTATTATCATTATTATTATTTTTATCATCGTTATTGCTTTTATCACTATTACTATCATTATCATCTCGTTATCTATTGCCATTTGTATGATTTTTATGATAATTATTATTATAATTATGATTATTATTATTTGAATTATTATCATTATTGTTATTATCATTATTATTACTATTATCATCAATAGTGCAATCATTATTATTGTTGGTGTTCCCGTGATCATTATCATTATCATTGTTATATTATTATTACTATTTTTATTATCACCTTTGTCATCATTATCATTATTAATATTAGTATTACTATTGTTATTATTATTAATAGCATTATGGATATTTTCATCATCATTACTAGCATAATTATTATCATCATTATCATTGTTATTATTATTATTACTATTATAATTATTATCATTATTACTGTCATTATTGTTATTAAAATTATTATTCTTATTATCATTATAATCATTACTAATAGTATTATTGTTGCCATTTTCATGACTATTATTATGATTATTATCTTTCATTCATATCATCATTGTTATTATTATTATTTCTATTATCATTATCATCATTTTCATTATTATCATTTTCATTATTATTATTACTACTATTATTTTCATTATTATTATCAATACTATTATTTTCATTATTATTATTATTAACATTATAATTGGTATCATTAATATTATAATTTCTCATTGCCCATTATTAACGTTATCATTTGTTATTGCCATCATTATCATTATTATTGTTATTTTACGTTATTATCATCAACTGTTATCTTTATTATCATATTTTTATCCTTATTATCAATTTTACTATTATGATCATTATTGTTATCATCATCAGTATTATTATAATTATTATTATCATTATCATTATTATTATTTATTATATTCAGTATTATCAATGTTGCTGTTGTTATCATTATTGTCATTTTCATTATCATTTTTACTTTTTCTGTTATCATTATTATTATCGAAATTATTGTTATTGTCATTATCTTTATTATCATAATTGCCGTTATTGTCATTATTATAAGTAATTTCATCATTACTTTGTTATTATTATCACTGTAATTTTTCTTTTTGTGATTTCACTGTACGTATTGTCATTATTATCGTTATATTTGTCATCTTTATTATCATCGTTTATGATTTATTAATTATCTTCATCACTATTGAAATTTTTGTTTTTAGTATCATTATAATAATGATGGTTGTTAGTAGTGTCATCATTGTTAATATCACTACCATAGTTATCATTAGTATTGATAATGATAAAATTGTTAAATATATTATCATTATTATCATCATTACTATTATTATTATCATCATCATCGTCATCATTATCATCATCATCATCATCATTATCATCATCATTATTGTTGATATTATCATTGTCATTCTTATAATGAAATTGATAATGATAATAATAGAAATGATTATCATTACAATAATAATAATGATAATAATGATAAAGATGGCAATAATGATAATCAATAATAGTAATAATAATAATAATAATAATAATAATAATAATAATAATAATAATAATAATAATAATAATAATAATAATAATAATGATAATAATAATAATAATGATAATGATAATAATAATAATGATAATGATAATGATAATAATAATGATAATGATAATAATGATAATAATGGTAATGATAATTACCATTTTTACCCACTTTTTTATCATTCTTGTTATTATTATTATCATCTTTTTCAGAATCATTGACATTACTTTTATTATTTTCGTTATTGTTTTTGATTATCATTGTTTTTTTTTTTGAAATCATCATTTGTATTATCGCTATCATTATTGCTATTACTATCATCATTAATGTTTTTATCATTATTATTGTTATTTTTATTTTTTATAATATCATTATTATTTTCATTTTTAATATTATTAGTAGTATCATTATCACCATCATTATTATCACCATTATTATCATCATCATCAGGCAGCCTGTGACACCAATGAATAACCATTACAACAATGGGAATATAACTAGATTATGATTCATTTTTCATATATCTATTATTATATTCATGTTAATTTCATGTGAATTGAATATGAAACTAACTAAAAATGTAGAGGATTCAATATATAATTTTTACTATTAGATGTGTTTTCCTTTTCTTTTTAATTCCTTCTAGTTTCGTCCTTTGTTTTCTATATTCGAGTATAATCAGTTGTCCTGGACAGAAGCATGATATATAGATATGTAGACCGTCAGTAAAAATGGCCCATTTTTCCTCTCTGATCGTTATTCACGTCATTAACTGTTCTTATAACTTACGGTTCTTTTTAATTATGCCAGAATCACTATTAGTCTTGTCAAGAATATTCCATTGATCGATGATATAGCCACTACAGCTGATATTGCTGTAAATAATTTGATCAATAATTATCATTTGTGCTTTTGACATTATTGCTGTCGTCATCTTCTGAGTAACTTTGTTGCTGATCGGGCATATATTAGTACTGTTTGTCTAGAAGCTGATAACGAGCCTATTAAATCATTATGCATTTTTAGGCATTTAATCGATATTTAGCGTTACTGTTGGCATGCAAAGAAGGTTGAAATGAAATAAAATGATATGCTAATAAAAGATAAAGGTATGAACTTGAACGTATGATTTTTAAACAAATGGACGAAGATAAGAAAAGAGTAAAAAAAATGAAGATGGGTAAAAGAAGATGAGGATAACATAAATAAGAAAAATAAGACAAACCAAAAGATAAAAAATAAGGAGAAAAACAGAAAGATAGAAATATAAAGACACCAAAAAGACCGAGGACACAGTATGATAGGAGCTCCTCTGCATACGAACATCCCCGTAACTGTTTAGGATAAGCGGAAAGAATAAAATAATAAGAACACCTCTACATGCACACATATATCGATGTGTATATGTATCTATGCATATATGCATATATGCATATATATATATTATATATATATATATATATATATATATATATATATTCATATACTATATATATGCATATATATATATATATATATATATATATATATATATATATATATATATATATATTAATATATATACATACATACATATACACACACACACACAGATATATACACATATTCATTTACTGTATAAATACTTACATATATACACACACACATACACATACATATATACATATATATGTATCACATACACACGCACATATACACATACACACACGCACACACACACACACACACACACACACACACACACACACACACACACACACACACAACACACATATATATATATATATATATATATATATATATATATATATATATATATATATATATATATATATATATATATATATATATATATATATATATATATATATATATATATATATATATATATATATTTATCACACAAACACACACACACATAAATATGTATGTATATATATGTATTTATATGTATATATATGTATATATGTATATATATATATATATAATATATATATATTATATATATGTGGTGTGTAATTTTATGATTATATCATATATAATATATACATACATAAAAACTATATGTATGCACACACACACACACACATATATATATGTATATATATGCACACTGCACACACACACACACACACACACGGGCGCGCGCACACTCACGACAATCATTCACCCAGCTCGCGAGATCGAATCCTGCCCCAATAGACCGAGATTAAGAGGAAGTGCACACCCCAAGCGACAGTCTTCACGCGCCAGTTCGAAAAGAAGACACCGTCCTGGTCTTTGCGAGGGAGTTCGTGACGTAAAACCGGATCATATATATATATATACATATACATACGTACTGTACATGTACATACATACATATGTATATTTGTATCTATATCTATATACATATATATGTATTTATTCATATACACATGAATATAGATAAGCAGATAGAGATATTTCACTCAGTTTTACTCATGCCAAGGAAGAAATGATATTGAAATCAAGATTGTTTATTTTATTTCGTGAAAGACTAAAAAATAAATAAATATAATTTAGGGGATTTCAAGGAAAGCTTGAACAATGAGGTCCAGTCAGTCACTTGTCTGACAGCTACCAAGTCATTTCAAGACCGTGCCACTTCGGCGGATGGAAGAAACTCGCCAGAGTGTATGTGAAAAGGCCTTTAAGACTGGCAAGAGAAGGTGGAGTCCAGCATGAAGGAGAGGTCCTCCCTGGACAGGACGCACTTCTCGAAGAGGGTGCTGCAGGCCTTCGAGTCCTTCTTGGCGAACTTGGAGCCGAAGCTGATGGCCAGATCGTACACGCCTCGGGCGCTCCTGAGGTTCTCGTTGTCCTCGAAAGCAGTCTTGAAGGAGGCCATGGCAGGAGTCAGCTGGTCAGCGGACATGGCCTCGATTTCGCACAAGAGCTTGGCCACGCAGCCAGCTGAATCCATCTGCTGGGCCACGGCAACCTGTTGGAACAGAGAAATGTTTTGATTGTTTCCCTAATAGTTTGTATATGCTGAACATTTTCCCAAAGAGGAAACGCACATGCACGCTTTTATATGCCCAGATTTGAGGACGCCCTTTTTCAGCAGTGCACGTCGGTATATAAACAAAATGAAAGAAAGAAACAAAAACAAAAAACAAACACGTACATATATATGAAAGTATATAAACTTCATGATAACTGAAACTCACTTTAACTGCAACGTCTTCTGCATCGTCCTCAGCAACGTCTTGCACGGCATCGACGTCCCTTCCGTAACGGCGGCGCTTCAGATGCTTCCGATAAGAACTCCCTTGAGCACCGCCAGCGCGCCCACGCCCAAAGCTGCCGCTGCAGAAGCGGTAACTGCGGTGGCGGCGGCGGCAGTTCCGACTGCGGCGGTGGTTCCCAAGAGGACGAGAGACTCGGAAGAGGCCCAGAGGCCGCACAGGAGGAGACCCAAGAACACGCGAGAATTCATGATGGTGGAAGCTGTAAAGCGGAATGTCAGCAAGGGAGTGAGACCTAATACTAATATACAAACGTTCCCGTCCTACAATATACACTATTTCTTACACAGACGAAGAAAGGCTCTTCAGGCCCATACCTGCGTGTGGTTCTGCGGAAGGTGAATGAGAATGTGGCGACGGTCCCAGGGAGACCGCGGTATATATACAACGCGGAAGGACTCGGAGCAGGTCAAGGACTTGCTTCCATTCGGCTAGGGACTCATCCTAAAATGCAGGTTAGTCCTAATCGTGTATGTGAGTTTGACTGGTATTGGACGTGTGCATTTTTTATACACACACACACACACACACACACACACATATATATATCTGTGTATTCATGAATACATTGATGTATATGTATACATAGATATGTAAGTACACACACAGGTATATATACATTTATATGTATATATATTTATATACATAAACGTTTATTTATATACACAATTATACACATAAACGTTGATTTATATACACATTTATACACACATACACCTATATATACACATTTATGTATATGCACACACATATATGTATATAAATATATGTATGTACTCACACATATACGTAAATATAATATATATATATATATATATATATATATATATGTATATATATACATACATATGTTTATAGACATTTACATTTACATTTATATACGTTTATATATACACAGGTCTATTTACATCTATGTGTGTGCATACCACACAACTACACACAACACACGCACACATACATACAGACACACACACATATATATGCACATACACATATATGTAAATAGATAAATATATATTATATACATATGTATATATTTAATTTCCATATATGGGCGTGTGTACATATATATATATATATATATATATATATATATATATATATATATGTGTGTGTGTGTGTGTGTGTGTGTGTATGTGTATGTATATATGTATATATATGCACACACCCATATATTTAAACATATATATATATATACACAACATACATACATATATATTATATAATATATATATATATATATATATATATATATATAATATATATTATATGTATATCAGGGGTGGCCAACCTTTTCTGAGATATGATCTACTTTTTCTACAGTCACCCTGATGCAATATACCAGCCTAAGATTCATACATATTCCATAAATGTAACTGTAACTGTGTAACATCTTACTCCACTCGAGGTATGAGAGAGAGAGAGAGAGAGAGAGAGAGAGAGAGAGAGAGAGAGAGAGAGAGAGAGAGAGAGAGAGAGAGAGAGAGAGAGAGAGAGAGAGAGAGAGAGAGCCTGTGTGTGCCTTTGTTAGTTTACAATGTAAAAAAGCACACACTGGCCCTACAAGTAATGACAATTTACAAATCAGGTTGAACAGCAACCAGCTATCACCTTCCTGTACGAACGCCTACGGTTCCTGTCCACTGGTCAGTTTCCGCCAATCCCCTAGACTTAAAGGCTGCATGATAACACAGAAGTAGTCTGTCTTTAAAAATAATTTTATGTTGTTCAGACATATCCATCATTATAAATATAAGTAAAACTTATTCCTAGAAAAAAGAGAAATATAATAATCAAAGTTTCAGGAGTACTCGGATATGCTATTGCAGCTATTTGCATGAAAACTTTTGAAGGACGAATTATTAACAGGTACAGTAGTCGATCACGATCAAATGATTGGCTACCATTTTATACCATATCATACACACACACACACACACACACACATATATATGTATATGTGTGTGTGTCTGCGAGTGGGTACTTATGTTTACGTATGTATGTATCTTTATCTAGATTTGACTGTTTATCTATACATACAATTATAACAGCCATAACAACAGGAATGATGAAAAAGATAGTGGTTATTATGATAATAATGATAATTATTATGATACTACTACTGATACTGATACCAATGATTCTAATAATATACATTTTCACAATTATTAATGTTATTATTGTTATTATAATTATGACTATTATTATTATGAATATTACTACTATCATTATCATTATCAATGTTATTATTGCCATTATCAGAACGATATTCATCATTGTTGTTGTTATTAGTATTACCTTCCTCATTATTATTGTTATCATTATCATGATTTTCATGATCATCAATATCATTGAAATTAATGCTAACATAATCATTATCATTACCATCATCATCATTAATGGTACTAACATATTGTTATTGTTATTAATTATTACTATAATTTTCATCATTACAGTTGTTATCGTTATTGCCATTATTATCATTATTATTGCTACCAATATTTTTACCATTATCATTATCAGTATTATAAAATCCTCATTGTTAGTACTAGTAGTGTTATCATTATCATTCTTCTTTTCAGGATAGACGGTAATTATGGTAATCATCATACCAATGATTAAATCATGAAGATAATGATATTGCTATAATCATTTTTTCCATTATCATGATCACTATCATTGTTGTTACTATTATTTCTATCATTTTTGTCATTTCTTTATTATTGTTATTATAGTCCTCACCATGGATATTACCATTGCTACTATCCCCAATGTGAATATCATTACCATTTTTATCATCAATATGAATACTATTCTTGTTATTATTATCATCTTTATCATTACTAATATCATTATCATTATCACCACCAATATCATCTTCATTACCATCATTACCAATACGAATAGTACACCCAGTAACGTTACTATTATCATCACTATCAATGACATTATCATTGCCACCACTATAATGATCATTAACATTGTTGCTCACATTTCTTTGGTATTTATTTATCTCATAATATTACCATGCCCTACATTGCCGTGGTGAAGGGAATCGCGCTCGCCTTTCGAAACTACCTTACTGCTCGTTAGCTCGCCCGCATTTCGAGGTACGCTAACCAGATTCTCAGCTACGCGAAAAGATGTTCCTTTCCCTAATAATAATGATAATGATGATACTGGTAATGGTAATAATAATAGTAATGAAAATAGCAATGATGAAAATGATCATGATAATAGTGCTAATGAAAGTAATGAAAATAATGATAGGAATAATAATAATTTTACACATATACACATATGTATATGGATACACATATGCGTATATATACATATACATATATTATGCATATGCGTATACATACCACGCAAAGCCAGCTTTCGTAAATCTCACTGAATTGAACATACATGTATAAATTCATACATACACACAAACGCCCACATACACACTCATATATATACATATGTACACACAGGCACACGCATATATATATGTATATATATATATATATATATATATATATATATATATATGAGAGAGAGAGAGAGAGAGAGAGAGAGATAAAGAGAGCAGGAGACAAAAACATGTATATCACACCTAATGATATTCAGATCACGATAACTATTATTTCGTATAAAACGCATAAACAGATACATCGGAAAATGGATGGTTATGCTAATACCACAGAGGAAATAATATTCAAATCATGTTTGTTTATTTTATTTCGTATGAAATGTATAAATAAATAGATGAATATAATTTAAGGTATTGCGAAAGCTTCAGCAATATGGTCCAATCAGTCACTTGTCTGACAGCTACCAAGTCACTTGAAGCCTTCCTTTGCAACGTTTGTACTGACGAAGACCGTGCCACGTCGGCGGATGGAAGAAACTCGCCAGTGTATGTGAAAAGGCCTTTAAGACTGGCAAGAGAAGGTGGAGTCCAGCATGAAGGAGAGGTCCTCCCTGGACAGGACGCACTTCTCGAAGAGGGTGCTGCAGGCCTTCGAGTCCTTCTTGGCGAACTTGGAGCCGAAGCTGATGGCCAGATCGTACACGCCTCGGGCGCTCCTGAGGTTCTCGTTGTTCTCGAAAGCAGTCTTGAAGGAGGCCATGGCAGGAGTCAGCTGGTCAGCGGACATGGCCTCGATTTCGCACAAGAGCTTGGCCACGCAGCCAGCTGAATCCATCTGCTGGGCCACGGCAACCTGTTGAAGCAGATTTTTATTTTTTCTTATTTTTTATTGTTTCCCTAATAGTTTGCATATGCTGAGCATTTTCCCAAAGAGGAAACGCACATGCACGCTTTATATATCAGGTATATACATAAAAACACACGCACATACAAATGAAAGTATATACACTTCATGGTAAATGAAACTCACTTTAACTGCAACGTCTTCTGCATCGTCCTCAGCAACGTCTTGCACGGCATCGACGTCCCTTCCGTAACGGCGGCGCTTCAGATGCTTCCCGATAAGAACTCCCTTGAGCACCGCCAGCGCGCCCACGCCCAAAGCTGCCGCTGCAGAAGCGGTAACTGCGGTGGCGGCGGCGGCAGTTCCACTGCGGCGGTGGTTCCCAAGAGGACGAGAGACTCGGAAGAGGCCAGAGGCCGCACAGGAGGAGACCCAAGAACACGCGAGAGTTCATGATGGTGGAAGCTGTAAAGCGGAATGTGAGCAAAGGAATGAGACCTAATACTAATATACAAACGTTCCCTCCTCAATATACACTATTTCTAACAGACGAAGAAAGGCTCTTCAGGCCCATACCTGCGTGTGGTTCTGCGGAAGGTGAATGAGAATGTGGCGACGGTCCCAGGGAGACCGCGGTATATATACAACGCGGAGGACTTGGAGCAGGTCAAGGACTTGCTTCCCATCGGGTAGGGACTCATCCTAAAATGCAGGTTAGTCCTAATCGTGTATGCGAGTCTGCCTGGTATTGGATCATGTGTGTGTGTATATATGATATATATTAATGTTTGTAAGTTTATGAATACATCTATGTATATATACGTATTATGTATTTACACACAGGTATATACGCATACATATATGTATATATAAATATATATTTATACGCATATATATGTATACACATTCATAATTGTGTGTATATGTACACACATATATATGTATGTATATGCACACACACACACACACGCACACGCACGCACACATATATTTATGTACACATATATGTAAATATCTATATATATACACATATATGTAAATATGTATGTATATGTACACATATATGTAAAAATATGTACATATACACACACGCGCGCGCGCACACACACACACAACACACACACACACACATACACACACACACACACACACACACACACACACACACACACACACACACATATATATATATATTATATATATATATATATATATATATATATATATATATATATGCATGTATGGGTGGGTGCGTATGTTTACGTATGTATCTTTATCAAGATCTATTTATCTAGCTATATATACATACAGTATAAGAGCCATAACAGCAGTAATAATAATAAAGATAATGATGATAATGATAATGAGGGTGATAATGATTATGATGCCAATACTGATACTGATACCGATACTTCAAATAATATAATTTTTCACCGTTGTTAATGCTATCACTACTGATATTACTATTATTATTGTCATTATCATTATCCATGATATATTGTTAACATTATTGTCATTATCATAACCATGTTTATTATTGTTGCTTTTGTTATTATCGTCATTATTGTTGATTTTTATCATAATTAGTATTATCATCTTATTATTGTTGTCTTTTTATATTATTTACATCATTATTATTGTTTTTATTATTATTGTTGTTATTATCAATGTTATCTTTATCATTATCATCAATATCATTGTAATTAATGCTATCATCTCTATCATTAGCATCATCATTAATGGTGTTAACATATTATTATTTTATTTAACACGATTGATATTAATGTTACTATAATTATCACCATTACTGTTATCATTATTGCCATTATTATCAACATTATTATTTTTACCATTATTATTATCAATATCATAAAATTATCATTGTTAGTAGTAATATTGTTGTTGTCATTATTCTTTTCAGTATCATTTTATCAATATTACTGCCATTATCAGTATTATTGTCGTTATCATTATTATTATTAATATCAATACTATCATGACATTCTTTATCATCATTATTATTGTCATCATCACAAATATTTATCATTATTACTCTTACTAGTAAAGATAATCTTATTTATAATCCTCATCATACCAATAATAAAATCATAAAGATAATGATATTGTTATCACATCATTTTTCATTATCACTATCACTACCATTATTGTTATCATTATTGTTTGTTATCATTTTGTCATCGTTATTGTTGTTATAATCGTCATGAAGGATATACCCATTGCTATCATCCTTAGTGTGAATATTATCATTTCTATTATTATTATGAATACTATTAGAACCATTATCGTCTTTATCATTAATATCATTATCACCATTGCCATTGCGGATAGTACACTTAGCAACAGTACTATTATCATCACTATCAATGTCAGTATCATTGCCACCACTATAATAATCATTACCATTGTTGCTCACATTTCTATGGTATTCATTTCTCTCATAATATTACCATGCCTTACCTTGCCGTGCTGTAGGGAATCGCGCTCGCCTTTCCTAACTACTTATCTGCCCTTTAGCTCGCACACATTTGGAAGTACTCTGACTAAATAGTCAAATGTGTCTTTTCCTAATGATAATAATGATAATGATAGTAATGGTAATGTTAATACTAATAGCACTGATAATGATAATGGTGCTAATAAAGATAATGATAGTAATGATAATGGTATTTATGCACACACTATACACACACACATATATATGTTAGCAAAGTTAGCCTTTATAAATCTCACTGAATTGAAAATTCATACGTGTATGCATTCATAGATGCACACAAACACACATACACATATGTTTATACATATATACATATATATATATATATATATATATATAACACATTTAAATAGATAAAGAGAGCAGGAGACAAAAACATGTTTATCACACCTAATGATATTCAGACCACGATAACTATTGTTTTTTTCGCATAAAACCCATACATCGGAAAATGGATGGTTATGCTAATGCCACAGAGGAAATGATATTCAAATCACGATTGTTTATTTTATTTCATATGAAATGTATAAATAGATAAATATAACATAAACTATTTCGTAGGAAGCTTAGCATTATGGTCCAGTCAGTCACTTGTCTGACAGCTACCAAGTCGCTTCAAGACCGTGCCACTTGGGCGCATGGAAGAAACTCGCCAGAGTATGTGAAAAGGCCTTTAAGACTGGCAAGAGAAGGTGGAGTCCAGCATGAAGGAGAGGTCCTCCCTGGACAGGACGCACTTCTCGAAGAGGGCGCTGCAGGCCTTCGAGTCCTTCTTGGCGAACTTGGAGCCGAAGCTGATGGCCAGATCGTACACGCCTCGGGCGCTCCTGAGGTTCTCGTTGTCCTCGAAAGCAGTCTTGAAGGAGGCCATGGCAGGAGTCAGCTGGTCAGCGGACATGGCCTCGATTTCGCACAAGAGCTTGGCCACGCAGCCAGCTGAGTCCATCTGCTGGGCCACGGCAACCTGTTGGAACAGTGAAATGTTTTGATTGCTTCTCTAATAGTTTGTATATGCTGAACATTTTCCCAAAGAGGAAACGCACATGCACGCTTTTATATGCCCAGATTTGAGGACGCCCTTTTTGAGCAGTGCACGTCGGTATATAAACAAAATGAAAAAAAAAAAAAAAAAAAAAAAAAACACGTACATATATATGAAAGTATATAAACTTCATGATAACTGAAACTCACTTTAACTGCAACGTCTTCTGCATCGTCCTCAGCAACGTCTTGCACGGCATCGACGTCCCTTCCGTAACGGCGGCGCTTCAGATGCTTCCCGATAAGAACTCCCTTGAGCACCGCCAGCGCGCCCACGCCCAAAGCTGCCGCTGCAGAAGCGGTAACTGCGGTGGCGGCGGCAGTTCCACTGCGGCGGTGGTTCCCAAGAGGACGAGAGACTCGGAAGAGGCCCAGAGGCCGCACAGGAGGAGACCCAAGAACACGCGAGAATTCATGATGGTGGAAGCTGTAAAGCGGAATGTCAGCAAAGGAATGAAACCTAATACTAATATACAAACGTTCCCGTCCTATAATATACACTATTTCCTACACAGACGAAGAAAGGCTCTTCAGGCCCATACCTGCGTGTGGTTCTGCGGAAGGTGAATGAGAATGTGGCGACGGTCCCAGGGAGACCGCGGTATATATACAACGCGGAAGGACTCGGAGCAGGTCAAGGACTTCCCTACCATCGGGTAGGGACTCATCCTAAAATGCAGGTTAGTCCTAATCGTGCATGGGGGTCTGCCTGGTATTGAATCATGTGTGTGTGTATATATATATGATATATATTAATGTTTGTAAGTTTCTAATACATCTATGTATAAATATACGTAGATATGTATTTACACACAGGTATATACGCATACATATATGTGTATTATAAATATATACTTATACACGTATATATGTATACACATATTCATAAATGTGTGTATGTGTACACACATATATGTATGTAAATGTACACACACACACACACGCACGCACACATATATTTATGTACACATATGTAAATATGTATATATATATGTACACATATATGTAAATATGTATATATATGTACACATATATGTAGATATGTATATATATATGTACACATATATGTAAATATGTATATATATGTACACATATATGTAAAAATATGTACATACACACACGCGCGCGCACACACACACGCGCGCACACACACACCACACACATACACACACACACACATATATGTATATGTATATACATATATATATATATATATATATATATATATAATATATATATATATTATATATATGTATATATGGTGGGTGCGTATGTTACAATGTATGTATCTTTATCAAGATCTACTTATTATCTAGCTCTATATACATATCAGTATAACAGCCATAACAGCAGAATAATAATAAAGATAATGATGATAATGATAATGAGGGTGATATTATGATGCCAATACTGATACTGATACGATACTTCAAATAATATAAATATTCACCGTGTTAATGCTATCACTACTGATTACTATTATTATTGTCATTATCATTATCCATGATATATATTGTTAAATTATTGTCATTATCATAACCATGTTTATTATTGTTGCTTTTGTTATTATCGTCATTATTGATTTTTATCGTCATAATTAGTATTATCATCTTATTATTGTTGTCTTTTTTATATTATTTACATCATTATTTTTTTATTTATTTGTTGTTATTATCAATGTTATCTTTATCATTATCATCAATATCATTGTAATTAATGCTATCATGTCTATCATTAGCATCATCATTAATGGTGTTAACATATTATTATTGTTTGATATTAATGATTGATATTAATGTTACTATAATTATCACCATTACTGTTATCATTATTGCCATTATTATCAACATTATTATTTTTACCATTATTATATCATATCTAAAATTATCATTGTTAGTAGTAATATGTCATTATCATTATTCTTTTCAGTATCATTTTATCAATATTACTGCCATTATCAGTATATTGTCGTTATCATTATTATGATTAATATAATACTATCATGTATTCTTTATCACCATTATTATTTCATCATCACAAATATTTATCATTATTACTCTTACTAGTAAAGATAATCTTATTTATAATCCTCATACCAATAATAAAATCATAAAGATAATGATATTGTTATCATTTTTCAGTATCACTATCACTACCATTGTTGTTATCATTTTCTCATTATCGTTATTGTTGTTATAATCGTCATGAAGGATATACCCATTGCTATCATCTTCTGTGTGAATATTATCATTTCTATTATCATTATGAATACTATTAGAACCATTATCGTCTTTATCATTAATATCATTATCACCATTGCCATTGCGAATAGTACACCTAGCAACAGTACTATTATCATTACTATCAATGTCAGTATCATTGCCACCACTATAATAATCATTACCATTGTTGCTCACATTTCTATGGTATTCATTTCTCTCATAATATTACCATGCCTTACATTGCCGTGCTGTAGGGATCGCGCTCGCCTTTCCTAACTACTGATCTGCCCTTTAGCTCGCACACATTTCGAGGTACGCTGACTAAATAGTCAAATGTTTTTCCTAATGATAATGATATAGTAATGGTAATGTTAATACTAATAGCACTGATAATGATAATGGTGCTAATAAAGATAATGATAGTAATGATAATGATTATTATGCACACACTACACACACACACACATATATATGTTAGCAAAGTTAGCCTTCATAAATCTCACTGAATTGAAAATTCATACGTGTATGCATTCATAGATGCACACAAACACACATACACATATGTTTATACATATAGACATATATATATATATATATATATATATATATATATATATATATATATATATATAATATATATACATTAAATAGATAAAGAGAGCAGGAGACAAAAACATGTTTATCACACCTAATGATATTCAGATCACGATAACTATTGTTTTTTTTCGCATAAAACCCATACATCGGAAAATGGATGGTTATGCTAATGCCACAGAGGAAAGATATTCAAATCATTATTGTTTATTTTATTTCGTATGAAATGTATAAATAGATAAATATAACTTAAACTATTTCGAAGGAAGCTTTAGCATTATGGTCCAGTCAGTCACTTGTCTGACAGCTACCAAGTCACTTCAAGACCGTGCCACTTGGGCGCATGGAAGAAACTCGCCAGATGTATGTGAAAAGGCCTTAAGACTGGCAAGAGAAGGTGGAGTCCAGCATGAAGGAGAGGTCCTCCCTGGACAGGACGCACTTCTCGAAGAGGGTGCTGCAGGCCTTCGAGTCCTTCTTGGCGAACTTGGAGCCGAAGCTGATGGCCAGATCGTACACGCCTCGGGCGCTCCTGAGGTTCTCGTTGTCCTCGAAAGCAGTCTTGAAGGAGGCCATGGCAGGAGTCAGCTGGTCAGCGGACATGGCCTCGATTTCGCACAAGAGCTTGGCCACGCAGCCAGCTGAATCCATCTGCTGGGCCACGGCAACCTGTTGAGCAGAAAATGTTTTGATTGTTTCCCTAATAGTTTGTATATGCTGAACATTTTCCCAAAGAGAAAACGCACATGCACGCTTTTATATGCCCAGATTTGAGACGCCCTTTTTCAGCATGCACGTCGGTATATAAACAAAGAAAAAAAAAACAAAAAAAAAAACAAACACGTACATATATATGAAAGTATAAACTTCATATAACTGAAACTCACTTTAACTGCAAGTCTTCTGCATCGTCCTCAGCAACGTCTTGCACGGCATCGACGTCCCTTCCGTAACGGCGCGCTTCAGATGCTTCCCGATAAGAACTCCCTTGAGCACCGCCAGCGCGCCCACGCCCAAAGCTGCCGCTGCAGAAGCGGTAACTGCGGCGGCGGCAGTTCCGACTGCGCGGTGGTTCCCAAGAGGACGAGAGACTCGGAAGAGGCCCAGAGCCGCACAGGAGGAACCCAAGAACACGCGAGAGTTCATGATGGTGGAGCTGTAAAGCGGAATGTCAGCAAGGAATGACCTAATACTAATATACAAACGTTCCCGTCCTTCAATATACACTATTTCTTACACAGACGAAGAAAGGCTCTTCAGGCCCATACCTGCGTGTGGTTCTACGGAAGGTGAATGAGAATGTGGCGACGGTCCAGGAGACGCGGTATATAACAACGCGGAAGGACTCGGAGCAGGTCAAGGACTT
>NW_020869553.1:496460-514887 GCF_003789085.1 Penaeus vannamei | reverse complement strand
GCCGGATGGAAGAAAAACTCGCCAGAGTGGTATGGTGAAAAAAAAGGGCCCCTTTAAGAACTGGCAAGAGAAGGTGGAGTCCAGCATGAAGGAGAGGTCCTCCCTGGACAGGACGCACTTCTCGAAGAGGGCGCTGCAGGCCTTCGAGTCCTTCTTGGCGAACTTGGAGCCGAAGCTGATGGCCAGATCGTACACGCCTCGGGCGCTCCTGAGTTTCTCGTTGTCCTCGAAAGCAGTCTTGAAGGAGGCCATGGCAGGAGTCAGCTGGTCAGCGGACATGGCCTCGATTTCGCACAAGAGCTTGGCACGCAGCAGCTGAATCCATCTGCTGGGCCACGGCAACCTGTTGGAACAGAGTTTTTTTTGATTGTTTCCCTAATAGTTTGTATATGCTGAACATTTTCCCAAAGAGAAAACGCACATGCACGCTTTTATATACCCAGATTTGAGGACGCCCCTTTTCAGCAATGCACGTCGGTATATAAACAAAATGAAAGAAAGAAAAACAAACAAACACGTACATATATATGAAAGTATATAAACTTTATGGTAACTGAAACTTACTTTAACTGCAACGTCTTCTGCATCGTCCTCAGCAACGTCTTGCACGGCATCGACGTCCCTTCCGTAACGACGGCGCTTCAGATGCTTCCCGATAAGAACTCCCTTGAGCACCGCCAGCGCGCCCACGCCCAAAGCTGCCGCTGCAGAAGCAGTAACTGCGGTGGCGGCGGCAGTTCCCACTGCGGCGGTGGTTCCCAAGAGGACGAGAGACTCGGAAGAGGCCCAGAGGCCGCACAGGAGGAGACCCAAGAACACGCGAGAATTCATGATGGTGGAAGCTGTAAAGCGGAATGTCAGCAAGGGAGTGAGACCTAATACTAATATACAAACGTTCCCGTCCTACAATATACACTATTTCTTACACAGACGAAGAAAGGCTCTTCAGGCCCATACCTGCGTGTGGTTCTGCGGAAGGTGAATGAGAATGTGGCGACGGTCCCAGGAAGACCGCGGTATATATACAACGCGGAAGGACTCGGAGCAGGTCAAGGACTTCCCTACCATCGGCTAGGGACTCATCCTAAAATGCAGGTTAGTCCTAATCGTGTATGTGAGTTTGACTGGTATTGGACGTGTGCATTTGTACACACACACACACACACACACACACACACACACACACACACACACACACACACACACATATATATATTATATCTGTGTATTCATGAATACAATTATGTATATCTATACATAGATATGTAAGTACACACACAGGTATATATACATATATATGTATATATATTTATATACATAAACGTTTATTTATATACACAATTATACACATAAACGTTGATTTATATACACATTTATACACACATACACCTATATATACACATTTATGTATATACACACACATATATGTATATAAATCTATGTATGTACTCACACATATATGTAAATAGATAAATATATATATATATATATATACATATACATATGTTTATAAACATTTACATTTACATTTATATACGTTTATATATACACACATCTATTTACATTTATGTGTGTGCATACACACATACACACAACACACGCACACATACATACAGACACACACACATATATATGCACATACACATATATGTAAATAGATAATATATATGTATATATATACATATGTATATATTTATTTCCATATAAGAGCGTGTGTACACACACACACACACACACACACACACACACACACACATATATATATATATGTATATATTTATACATATGCATACATACATACACACACACACACACACACACACACACACACACACACACACACACAACACACATATATATATATATATATATATATATATATATATATATATATATATATATATATGTCATATACATAAACACACACACACACACACACACACACACATATATATATATATATATATATATATATAATATATACATATATATATCAGGGGTGGCTAACCTTTTCTGAGATATGATTTACTTTTTCTACAGTCACCCTGATGCAATATACCAGCCTAAAATTCACACAAATTCCATAAATGTAACTGTAACAGTGTAACATCTTACTCCACTCGAGGTATGAGAGAGAGAGAGAGAGAGAGAGAGAGAGAGAGAGAGAGAGAGAGAGAGAGAGAGAGAGAGAGAGAGAGAGAGAGAGAGAGAGAGAGAGCGCCTGTGTGTGCTTTTGTTAGTTTACAATGTAAAAAAGCACACACTGGCCCTACAAGTAAAGACAATTTACAAATCAGGTTGAACAGCAACCAGCTATCACCCTCCTGTACGAACGCCTACGGTTCCTGTCCACTGGTCAGTTTCCGCCAATCCCCCTAGACTTAAAGGCTGCATGATAACACAGGAGTAGTCTGTCTTTCAAAATATTTTTATGTTGTTCAGACATATCCATCATTATAAATATAAGTAAAACTTATTCCCAGAAAAAAGAGAAATATAATAATCAAAGTTTCAGGAGTACTCGGATATGCTATTGCAGCTATTTGCATGAAAACTTTTGAAGGACGAATTATTAACAGGTACAGTAGTGTGATCGACTTAAAACAGGCTTGTGAGTCACCAGTCGATGACGATCAAATGGTTGCCCACCCCTGATATTATACACACACACACACACACACACACATCACACACTCTATGGTGTGTGTACTTATGTTTACGTATGTATGTATCTTTATCTAGATTTGACTATTTATCTATACATACAATTATAACAGCCATAACAACAGCAATGATGAAAAAGATAATGGTTATTATGATAATAATGATAATTATTATGATACTAATACTGATACCAATGATTCTAATAAATATTTTCACAATTATTAATGTTATTATTGTTATTATAATGATGACTATTATTATTATCAATATTACTATTTATCATTGTTGTTATTAGTATTACTTTCCTCATTATTATTATTGTTATTATCATTATCATTCATCAAATATCATTGAAATTAATGCATAGTCATTATCATTACCACCATCATCATTAATGGTGCTAACATATTGTTATTGTTATTAACATACTATAATTATCATCATTACAGTTGTTATCGTTATTGCCATTATCATAAAATCCTCATGTTAGTACTAGTAGTGTTATCATTATCATTCTTCTTTTCAGGATAATTTTTATCAATATTACTATCATTATCATTATCGTAATCATTATAATTGGTATCAATATTGTCAATTATTTTTTGTTATTTCTTCATTATTATTATCATCATAAGTATTTATCATTATTAGTCATACTAGTAATGATAACGGTAATTATGGTAATCATCATACCAATGATAAAATCATGAAGATAATGATATTGCTATAATCATTTTTCCATTATCATGATCACTATCATTGTTGTTACTATTATTTCTATCATTTTTGTCATTTCTTTATTATTGTTATTATAGTCCTCACCATGGATATTACCATTGCTACTATCCCCAATGTGAATATCATTACCATTTTTATCATCAATATGAATACTATTCTTGTTATCATTATTATCATCTTTATCATTACTAATATCATTATCATTATCACCACCAATATCATCTTCATTACCATCATTACCAATACGAATAGTACACCCAGTAACGTTACTATTATCATCACTATCAATGACATTATCATTGCCACCACTATAATGATCATTAACATTGTTGCTCACATTTCTTTGGTATTTATTTATCTCATAATATTACCATGCCCTACATTGCCGTGGTGTAGGGAATCGCGCCCGCCTTTCGAAACTACCTTACTGCTCGTTAGCTCGCCCGCATTTCGAGGTACGCTAACCAGATACTCAGCTACGCGAAAAGATGTTCCTTTCCCTAATAATAATGATAATGATGATACTGGTAATGGTAATAATAATAGTAATGAAAATAGCAATGATGAAAATGATCATGATAATAGTGCTAATGAAAGTAATGAAAATAATAATAGGAATAATGATAATAATTTTACACATATACACATATGTATATGTATACACATATATGTGTATATATACATATATACATATATACATATTATGCATATGCGTATACATACCACGGCAAAGCCAGCTTTCGTAAATCTCACTGAATTGAACATACATGTATAAATTCATACATACACACAAACGCCCACATACACACTCATATATATACATATGTACACACAGGCACACGCATATATATATATATATATATATATATATATATATATATATATATATATATATATATATATATATATATATATATATATAGAGAGAGAGAGAGAGAGAGAGAGAGAGATAAAGAGAGCAGGAGACAAAAACATGTATATCACACCTAATGATATTCAGATCACGATAACTATTATTTCGTATAAAACGCATAAACAGATACATCGGAAAATGGATGGTTATGCTAATACCACAGAGGAAATAATATTCAAATCATGTTTGTTTATTTTATTTCGTATGAAATGTATAAATAAATAGATGAATATAATTTAAGGTATTGCGAAAGCTTCAGCAATATGGTCCAATCAGTCACTTGTCTGACAGCTACCAAGTCACTTGAAGCCTTCCTTTGCAACGTTTGTACTGACGAAGACCGTGCCACGTCGGCGGATGGAAGAAACTCGCCAGAGTGTATGTGAAAAGGCCTTTAAGACTGGCAAGAGAAGGTGGAGTCCAGCATGAAGGAGAGGTCCTCCCTGGACAGGACGCACTTCTCGAAGAGGGTGCTGCAGGCCTTCGAGTCCTTCTTGGCGAACTTGGAGCCGAAGCTGATGGCCAGATCGTACACGCCTCGGGCGCTCTTGAGGTTCTCGTTGTCCTCGAAAGCAGTCTTGAAGGAGGCCATGGCAGGAGTCAGCTGGTCAGCGGACATGGCCTCGATTTCGCACAAGAGCTTGGCCACGCAGCCAGCTGAATCCATCTGCTGGGCCACGGCAACCTGTTGGAACAGAGAAATGTTTTGATTGTTTCCCTAATAGTTTGCATATGCTGAACATTTTCCCAAAGAGAAAACGCACATGCACGCTTTTATATACCCAGATTTGAGGACGCCCTTTTATATATCATGCACATACAAATGAAATTATATAACTTCATGGTAAATGAAACTCACTTTAACTGCAACGTCTTCTGCATCGTCCTCAGCAACGTCTTGCACGGCATCGACGTCCCTTCCGTAACGGCGGCGCTTCAGATGCTTCCCGATAAGAACTCCCTTGAGCACCGCCAGCGCGCCCACGCCCAAAGCTGCCGCTGCAGAAGCGGTAACTGCGGTGGCGGCGGCAGTTCCCACTGCGGCGGTGGTTCCCAAGAGGACGAGAGACTCGGAAGAGGCCCAGAGGCCGCACAGGAGGAGACCCAAGAACACGCGAGAGTTCATGATGGTGGAAGCTGTAAAGCGGAATGTCAGCAAAGGAATGAGACCTAATACTAATATACAAACGTTCCCGTCCTACAATATACACTATTTCTTACACAGACGAAGAAAGGCTCTTCAGGCCCATACCTGCGTGTGGTTCTGCGGAAGGTGAATGAGAATGTGGCGACGGTCCCAGGGAGACCGCGGTATATATACAACGCGGAAGGACTCGGAGCAGGTCAAGGACTTCTTCCCATCGGCTAGGGACTCATCCTAAAATGCAGGTTAGTCCTAATCGTGTATGCGAGTCTGCCTGGTATTGGATCATGTGTGTGTGTATATATGATATATATTAATGTTTGTAAGTTTCTGAATACATCTATGTATATATACGTATATATGTATTTACACACAGGTATATACGCATACATATATGTATATATAAATATATATTTATACGCATATATATGTATACACATTCATAATTGTGTGTATATGTACACACATATATATGTATGTATATGCACACACACACACACACGCACACACGCACGCACACATATATTTATGTACACATATATGTAAATATTTCTATATATATACACATATATGTAAATATGTATGTATATTACACATATATGTAAAAATATGTACATATACACACACACACACACACACACACACACACACACACATACACACACACACACACACACACACACACACACACACAACACACACACACATATATATATATATATATATATATATATATATATATATATATATATATATATATATGCATGTATGGGTGGGTGCGTATGTTTACGTATGTATCTTTATCAAGATCTATTTATCTAGCTATATATACATACCAGTATAAGAGCCATAACAGCAGAATAATAATAAAGATAATGATGATAATGATAATGAGGGTGATATGATTATGATGCCAATACTGATACTGATACGATACTTCAAATAATATAATTTTCACCGTTGTTAATGCTATCACTACTGATATTACTATTATTATTGTCATTATCATTATCCATGATATTATTGTTAACATTATTGTCATTATCATAACCATGTTTATTATTGTTGCTTTTGTTATTATCGTCATTATTGTTGATTTTTATCGTCATAATTAGTATTATCATCTTTATTATTGTTGTCTTTTTTATATTATTTACATCATTATTATTGTTTTTATTATTTATTGTTGTTATTATCAATGTTATCTTTATCATTATCATCAATATCATTGTAATTAATGCTATCATCTCTATCATTAGCATCATCATTAATGGTGTTAACATATTATTATTTTATTTAATGATTGATATTAATGTTACTATAATTATCACCATTACTGTTATCATTATTGCCATTATTATCAACATTATTATTTTTACCATTATTATTATCAATATCATAAAATTATCATTGTTAATAGTAATATTATCATTATCATTATTCTTTTCAGTATCATTTTATCAATATTACTGCCATTATCAGTATTATTTTCGTTATCATTATTATGATTAATATTAATACTATCATGATATTCTTTATCACCATTATCATTATCATCACAAATATTTATCATTATTACTCCTACTAGTAAAGATAATCTTATTTATAATCCTCATACCAATAATAAAATCATAAAGATAATGATATTGTTATCATTTTTCAGTATCACTATCACTACCATTGTTGTTATCATTATTGTTTATTATCATTTTGTCATCGTTATTGTTGTTATAATCGTCATGAAGGATATACCCATTGCTATCATCCTCAGTGTGAATATTATCATTTCTATTATCATTATGAATACTATTAGAACCATTATCGTCTTTATCATTAATATCATTATCACCATTGCCATTGCGAATAGTACACCTATCAACAGCACTATTATCATTACTATCAATGTCAGTATCATTGCCACCACTATAATAATCATTACCATTGTTGCTCACATTTCTATGGTATTCATTTCTCTCATAATATTACCATGCCTTACATTGCCGTGCTGTAGGGAATCGCGCTCGCCTTTCCTAACTACTTATCTGCCCTTTAGCTCGCACACATTTCGAGGTACGCTGACTAAATAGTCAAATGTTTCTTTTCCTAATGATAATAATGATAATGATAGTAATGGTAATGTTAATACTAATAGCACTGATAATGATAATGGTGCTAATAAAGATAATGATAGTAATGATAATGATATTTATGCACACACTACACACACACATATATATGTTAGCAAAGTTAGCCTTCATAAATCTCACTGAATTGAAAATTCATACGTGTATGCATTCATAGATGCACACAAACACACATACACATATGTTTATACATATATACATATATATATATATATATATATATATATATACATTTAAATAGATAAAGAGAGCAGGAGACAAAAACATGTTTATCACACCTAATGATATTCAGATCACGATAACTATTGTTTTTTTCGCATAAAACCCATACATCGGAAAATGGATGGTTATGCTAATGCCACAGAGGAAATGATATTCAAATCACGATTGTTTATTTTATTTCGTATGAAATGTATAAATAGATAAATATAACTTAAACTATTTCGTAGGAAGCTTTAGCATTATGGTCCAGTCAGTCACTTGTCTGACAGCTACCAAGTCACTTCAAGACCGTGCCACTTGGGCGCATGGAAGAAACTCGCCAGAGTATGTGAAAAGGCCTTTAAGACTGGCAAGAGAAGGTGGAGTCCAGCATGAAGGAGAGGTCCTCCCTGGACAGGACGCACTTCTCGAAGAGGGCGCTGCAGGCCTTCGAGTCCTTCTTGGCGAACTTGGAGCCGAAGCTGATGGCCAGATCGTACACGCCTCGGGCGCTCCTGAGGTTCTCGTTGTCCTCGAAAGCAGTCTTGAAGGAGGCCATGGCAGGAGTCAGCTGGTCAGCGGACATGGCCTCGATTTCGCACAAGAGCTTGGCCACGCAGCCAGCTGAATCCATCTGCTGGGCCACGGCAACCTGTTGGAACAGAGAAATGTTTTGATTGTTTCCCTAATAGTTTGTATATGCTGAACATTTTCCCAAAGAGAAAACGCACATGCACGCTTTTATATGCCCAGATTGAGGACGCCCTTTTTCAGCAGTGCACGTCGGTATATAAACAAAATGAAAAAAAAAAAAAAAAAAAAAACACGTACATATATATGAAAGTATATAAACTTCATGATAACTGAAACTCACTTTAACTGCAACGTCTTCTGCATCGTCCTCAGCAACGTCTTGCACGGCATCGACGTCCCTTCCGTAACGGCGGCGCTTCAGATGCTTCCCGATAAGAACTCCCTTGAGCACCGCCAGCGCGCCCACGCCCAAAGCTGCCGCTGCAGAAGCGGTAACTGCGGTGGCGGCGGCAGTTCCGACTGCGGCGGTGGTTCCCAAGAGGACGAGAGACTCGGAAGAGGCCCAGAGGCCGCACAGGAGGAGACCCAAGAACACGCGAGAGTTCATGATGGTGGAAGCTGTAAAGCGGAATGTGAGCAAAGGAATGAGACCTAATACTAATATACAAACGTTCCCGTCCTACAATATACACTATTTCCTACACAGACGAAGAAAGGCTCTTCAGGCCCATACCTGCGTGTGGTTCTGCGGAAGGTGAATGAGAATGTGGCGACGGTCCCAGGGAGACCGCGGTATATATACAACGCGGAAGGACTCGGAGCAGGTCAAGGACTTCCCTACCATCGGGTAGGGACTCATCCTAAAATGCAGGTTAGTCCTAATCGTGTATGCGAGTCTGCCTGGTATTGGATCATGTGTGTGTGTATATATATATGATATATATTAATGTTTGTAAGTTTCTGAATACATCTATGTATATATATATACGTAGATATGTATTTACACACAGGTATATACGCATAGATATATGTATATATAAATATATACTTATACACGTATATATGTATACACATATTCATAAATGTGTGTATGTGTACACACATATATGTATGTAAATGTACACACACACACACGCACGCACACATATATTTATGTACACATATATGTAAATATGTATATATATATATGTACACATATATGTAAATATGTATATATATGTACACATATATGTAATATGGTAAATATGTATATATATGTACACATATATGTAAAAATATGTACATACACACACGCGCGCGCACACACACACACACACACACACACACACACACACACACACACATATATATATGTATATACATATATATATATATATATATATATATATATATATATATATATATATATATATATATAGCATATATGGGTGGGTGCGTATGTTTATGTATGTATCTTTATCAAGATCTACTTATTATCTAGCTATATACATATCAGTATAACAGCCATAACAGCAGAATAATAATAAAGATAATGATGATAATGATAATGAGGGTGATATTATGATGCCAATATGATACTGATACCGATACTTCAAATAATATAAATATTCACCGTTGTTAATGCTATCACTACTGATATTACTATTATTATTGTCATTATCATTATCCATGATATTATTGTTAACATTATTGTCATTATCATAACCATGTTTATTATTGTTGCTTTTGTTATTATCGTCATTATTGTTGATTTTTATCATTATAATTAGTATTATCATCTTTATTATTGTTGTCTTTTTTATATCATTTACATCATTATTATTGTTTTTATTTATTGTTGTTATTATCAATGTTATCTTTATCATTATCATCAATATCATTGTAACTAATGCTATCATCTCTATCATTAGTATCATCATTAATGGTGTTAACATATTATTATTGTTATTAACATGATTGATATTAATGTTACTATAATTATCACCATTACTGTTATCATTATTGCCATTATTATCAACATTATTATTTTACCATTATTATTATCAATATCATAAAATTATCATTGTTAGTAGTAATATTGTCATTATCATTATTCTTTTCAGTATCATTTTATCAATATTACTGCCATTATCAGTATTATTGTCGTTATCATTATTATGATTCATATCAATACTATCATGACATTCTTTATCATCATTATTATTGTCATCATCACAAATATTTATCATTATTACTCTTACTAGTAAAGATAATCTTATTTATAATCCTCATCATACCAATAATAAAATCATAAGATAATGATATTGTTATCATTTTTCATTATCACTATCACTACCATTGTTGTTATCATTATTGTTTATTATCATTTTGTCATCGTTATTGTTGTTATAATCGTCATGAAGGATATACCCATTGCTATCATCCTCAGTGTGAATATCATCATTTCTATTATCATTATGAATACTATTAGAACCATTATCGTCTTTATCATTAATATCATTATCACCATTGCCATTGCGGATAGTACACTTAGCAACAGTACTATTATCATCACTATCAATGTCAGTATCATTGCCACCACTATAATAATCATTACCATTGTTGCTCACATTTCTATGGTATTCATTTCTCTCATAATATTACCATGCCTTACATTGCCGTGCTGTAGGGAATCGCGCTCGCCTTTCCTAACTACTGATCTGCCTTTAGCTCGCACACATTTCGAGGTACGCTGACTAAATAGTCAAATGTTTTTTTCCTAATGATAATGATAATGATAGTAATGGTAATGTTAATACTAATAGCACTGATAATGATAATGGTGCTAATAAAGATAATGATAGTAATGATAATGGTATTTATGCACACACTATACACACACACATATATATGTTAGCAAAGTTAGCCTTTATAAATCTCACTGAATTGAAAATTCATACGTGTATGCATTCATAGATGCACACAAACACACATACACATATGTTTATACATATATACATATATATATATATATATATATATATATATATAATACATTTAAATAGATAAAGAAAAGCAGGAGACAAAAATGTTTATCACACCTAATGATATTCAGATCACGATAACTATTGTTTTTTTTCGCATAAAACCATACATCGGAAAATGGATGGTTATGCTAATGCCACAGAGGAAATGATATTCAAATCACGATTGTTTATTTTATTTCGTATGAAATGTATAAATAGATAAATATAACTTAAACTATTTCGTAGGAAGCTTTAGCATTATGGTCCAGTCAGTCACTTGTCTGACAGCTACCAAGTCACTTCAAGACCGTGCCACTTGGGCGCATGAAAGAAACTCGCCAGAGTGTATGTGAAAAGGCCTTTAAGACTGGCAAGAGAAGGTGGAGTCCAGCATGAAGGAGAGGTCCTCCCTGGACAGGACGCACTTCTCGAAGAGGGTGCTGCAGGCCTTCGAGTCCTTCTTGGCGAACTTGGAGCCGAAGCTGATGGCCAGATCGTACACGCCTCGGGCGCTCCTGAGGTTCTCGTTGTCCTCGAAAGCAGTCTTGAAGGAGGCCATGGCAGGAGTCAGCTGGTCAGCGGACATGGCCTCGATTTCGCACAAGAGCTTGGCCACGCAGCCAGCTGAATCCATCTGCTGGGCCACGGCAACCTGTTGGAACAGAGAAATGTTTTGATTGTTTCCCTAATAGTTTGCATATGCTGACCATTTTCCCAAAGAGAAAACGCACATGCACGCTTTTATATGCCCAGATTGAGGACGCCCTAGCAACATATATAACAGTACATATATATGAAGTATAAACTTCATGGTAACTAAAACTCACTTTAACTGCAACGTCTTCTGCATCGTCCTCAGCAACGTCTTGCACGGCATCGACGTCCCTTCCGTAACGGCGGCGCTTCAGATGCTTCCGATAAGAACTCCCTTGAGCACCGCCAGCGCGCCCACGCCCAAAGCTGCCGCTGCAAAGCGGTAACTGCGGTGGCGGCGGCAGTTCCACTGCGGCGGTGGTTCCCAAGAGGACGAGAGACTCGGAAGAGGCCCAGAGGCCGCACAGGAGGAGACCCAAGAACACGCGAGAGTTCATGATGGTGGAAGCTGTAAAGCGGAATGTGAGCAAAGGAATGAGACCTAATACTAATATACAAACGTTCCCGTCCTACAAATATACACTATTTCTACACAGACGAAGAAAGGCTCTTCAGGCCCATACCTGCGTGTGGTTCTGCGGAAGGTGAATGAGAATGTGGCGACGGTCCCAGGGAGACCGCGGTATATATACAACGCGGAAGACTTGGAGCAGGTCAAGGACTTCCTACCATCGGGTAGGGACTCATCCTAAAATGCAGGTTAGTCCTAATCGTGTATGCGAGTCTGCCTGGTATTGGATCATGTGTGTGTGTATATATATGATATATATTAATGTTTGTAAGTTTATAATACATCTATGTATATATATACGTAGATATGTATTTACACACAGGTATATACGCATACATATATGTATATATAAATATATACTTATACACGTATATATGTATACACATATTCATAAATGTGTGTATGTGTACACATATATGTATGTAAATGTACACACACACACACACACGCACGCACACATATATTTATGTACACATATATGTAAATATGTATATATATATGTAACATATATAATATGTATAGTACATATATGTAGATATGTATATATATATGTACACATATATGTACACATATATGTAAATAATATGTACAATACACACACACACACACACGCGCGCACACACACACACAACATACACACACACACACACATATTACATATATATATATATTATATATATATATATATATTATATATATATATATATATATATATATAAGCATATATGGGTGGGTGCGTATGTTAATATATGTATCTTTATCAAGATCTACTTATTTATCTAGCTATATATACATATCAGTATAACAGCCATAACAGCAGAATAATAATAAAGATAATGATGATAATGATAATGAGGGTGATATTATGATGCCAATACTGATACTGATACGGATACTTCAAATAATATAAATATTCACCGTTGTTAATGCTATCACTACTGATATTACTATTATTATTGTCATTATCATTATCCATGATATTATTGTTATTATTGTCATTATCATAACCATGTTTATTATTGTTGCTTTTGTTATTATCGTCATTATTGTTGATTTTTATCATCATAATTAGTATTATCATCTTTATTATTGTTGTCTTTTTTATATTTACATCATTATTATTGTTTTTATTATTTATTGTTGTTATTATCAATGTTATCTTTATCATTATCATCAATATCATTGTAACTAATGCTATCATCTCTATCATTAGTATCATCATTAATGGTGTTAACATATTATTATTGTTATTAACACGATTGATATTAATGTTACTATAATTATCACCATTACTGTTATCATTATTGCCATTATTATCAACATTATTATTTTTACCATTATTATTATCAATATCATAAAATTATCATTGTTAGTAGTAATATTGTCATTATCATTATTCTTTTCAGTATCATTTTATCAATATTACTGCCATTATCAGTATTATTGTCGTTATCATTATTATGATTCATATCAATACTATCATGACATTCTTTATCATCATTATTATTGTCATCATCACAAATATTTATCATTATTACTCTTACTAGTAAAGATAATCTTATTTATAATCCTCATCATACCAATAATAAAATCATAAAGATAATGATATTGTTATCACATCATTTTTCATTATCACTATCACTACCATTGTTGTTATCATTATTGTTTATTATCATTTTGTCATTATCGTTATTGTTGTTATCATCGTCATGAAAGATATACCCATTGCTGTGTGAATATTATCATTTCTATTATCATTATGAATACTATTAGAACCATTATCGTCTTTATCATTAATATCATTATCACCATTGCCATTGCGAATAGTACACCTAGCAACAGTACTATTATCATTACTATCAATGTCAGTATCATTGCCACCCATTAATAATCATTACCATTGTTGCTCACATTTCTATGGTATTCATTTCTCTCATAATATTACCATGCCTTACATTGCCGTGCTGTAGGGAATCGCGCTCGCCTTTCCTAACTACTTATCTGCCCTTTGGCTCGCACACATTTCGAGGTACGCTGACTAAATAGTCAAATGTTTTTCCTAATGATAATGATAGTAATGGTAATGTTAATACTAATAGCACTGATAATGATAATGGTGCTAATAAAGATAATGATGATAGTAATGATAATAATTTAATGCACACTACACACACACATATAATATGTTAGCAAAGTTAGCTTTCATAAATCTCACTGAATTGAAAATTCATACGTGTATGCATTCATAGATGCACACAAACACACATACACATATGTTTATACATATAACATATATATATATATATATATATATATATATATATATATATTATATAATATATATATATACCATTTAAATAGATAAAGAGAGCAGAGACAAAAACAATGTTTATCACACCTAATGATATTCAGATCACGATAACTATTGTTTTTTTCGCATAAAACCCATACATCGGAAAATGGGGTTATGCTAATGCCACAGAGGAAATGATATTCAAATCATGTTTTGTTTATTTTATTTCGTATGAAATGTATAAATAGATAAATATAACTTAAACTATTTCGAAGGAAGCTTTAAGCATTATGGTCCAGTCAGTCACTTGTCTGACAGCTACCAAGTCACTTCAAGACCGTGCCACTTGGGCGCATGAAAGAAACTCGCAGAGTGTATGTGAAAAGGCCTTTAAGACTGGCAAGAGAAGGTGGAGTCCAGCATGAAGGAGAGGTCCTCCCTGGACAGGACGCACTTCTCGAAGAGGGTGCTGCAGGCCTTCGAGTCCTTCTTGGCGAACTTGGAGCCGAAGCTGATGGCCAGATCGTACACGCCTCGGGCGCTCCTGAGGTTCTCGTTGTCTCGAAAGCAGTCTTGAAGGAGGCCATGCAGGAGTCAGCTGGTCAGCGGACATGGCCTCGATTTCGCACAAGAGCTTGGCCACGCAGCCAGCTGAATCCATCTGCTGGGCCACGGCAACCTGTTGAAGCAGATTTTTTTTTATTGTTTCCCTAATAGTTTGCATATGCTGAACATTTTCCCAAAGAGGAAACGCACATGCACGCTTTTTAATATCAGTGTATATACAAAAAACAACACGCACATACAATGAAAGTATATACACTTCATGGTAAATGAAACTCACTTTAACTGCAACGTCTTCTGCATCGTCCTCAGCAACGTCTTGCACGGCATCGACGTCCCTTCCGTAACGGCGGCGCTTCAGATGCTTCCCGATAAGAACTCCCTTGAGCACCGCCAGCGCGCCCACGCCCAAAGCTGCCGCTGCAGAAGCGGTAACTGCGGTGGCGGCGGCGGCAGTTCCGACTGCGGCGGTGGTTCCCAAGAGGACGAGAGACTCGGAAGAGGCCCAGAGGCCGCACAGGAGGAGACCCAAGAACACGCGAGAGTTCATGATGGTGGAAGCTGTAAAGCGGAATGTGAGCAAAGGAATGAGACCTAATACTAATATACAAACGTTCCCGTCCTACAATATACACTATTTCTTACACAGACGAAGAAAGGCTCTTCAGGCCATACCTGCGTGTGGTTTGCGGAAGGTGAATGAGAATGTGGCGACGGTCCCAGGGAGACCGCGGTATATATACATCGCGGAAGGACTCGGAGCAGGTCAAGGACTTGCTTCCCATCGGGTAGGGACTCATCCTAAAATGCAGGTTAGTCCTAATCGTGTATGCGAGTCTGCCTGGTATTGGATCATGTGTGTTTGTGTATATGATATATATTAATGTTTGTAAGTTTTCTGAATACATCTATGTATAATATACGTAGATATGTATTTACACACAGGTATATACGCATACATATATGTATATATAAATATATATTTATACACGTATATATGTATACACATATTCATTATGTGTGTAATATGTACACACACACACCAACACCACACACACACACACACGTACAACACACGCACACATATTTATATATGTACACATATATGTAATATTATATATTGTACACATATATGTAGATATGTAATATATGTAACATATATGTATACATATATTGTACACATATATGTACAAGATATGTACACACACACACAACAACACACACACACACACACACACACACACACACACACATACACAACATATATATATATATATGTATATACAATATATATATATATATATATATATATATATATATATTATATATATATATTATGCATGTATGGGTGGGTGCGTATGTTTACGTATGTATCTTTATCAAGATCTATTTATCTAGCTATATATACATACCAGTATAAGAGCCATAACAGCAGCAATAATAATAAAGATAATGATGATAATGATAATGAGGGTGATAATGATTATGATGCCAATCTGATACTGATACCGATACTTCAATAATATAAATTTTCACCGTTGATAATGCTATCACTACTGATATTACTATTGTCATGGTCATTATCATTATCCATGATATAATTGTTATTATTGTCATTATCATAACCATGTTTATTATTGTTGCTTTTGTTATTATCGTCATTATTGTTGATTTTTATCATCATAATTAGTATTATCATCTTTATTATTGTTGTCTTTTTTTATATTATTTACATCATTATTATTGTTTTTATTTATTGTTGTTATTATCAATGCTATCTTTATCATTATCATCAATATCATTGTAATTAATGCTATCATCTATCATTAGCATCATCATTAATGGTGTTAACATATTATTATTGTTATCAATATGATTGATGTTAATGTTACTATGATTATCACCATTACTTGTTTATTCATTATTGCCATTGACTATCACCATTATTATTTTTACCTTATTATTTATCATATCATAATATTATCAGTTAGTACGTATATTGTCATTTGTCATTATTTCTTTTCAGTATATTTTATCAATGATTACTGCCATTATCAGTATTATATGTCGTTATCATTATTATGNGAGTAAGAGATAGAGGAGGGGAAAATGAAGGATGAGAAGATAGAAAAAGAAAAGGAGAAAGACGATTAAAAAAGACGAGATAAATTAAAAGAAAAGGGAGAGATAGAGTGAAAAGAAAAGAGGAAGAGAAAGAGAGAGAGAGAGGAGAGAAGAGAGAGAGAGAGGAGAGAGAGAGAGAGAGACGAGAGAGAGAGAGAGAGAGGAGAGAGAGAGAGAGAGAGAGAGAGAGAGAGAGAAACGCGTAGTAGAGAAGGAAAAAGGAAAACTAAATTAGGTAAGCATAGGTAGCATACAACCCCCGCCCCTTCTCCACACCTCACCCCCCCTCCTCCTTACCCCCCCCTCCCCCCATCCTTACCCTTGGCTTAACTACGTAACTATTTAGAGTGTCTTTGCCCCAGTGACGGTTGTCGTTAGGGAATTTCTGCTTAACCAAATGACTAACAACTTACCACCCTGACGAGGCACTTGACAGCTTGACAGACACACTATTAAACTAACTGCTCAACTGTTTGGTCGTAAAAGGCTAGCTGACAGAGACAAACTATTTTATTCTATCTCTCAATACTGCAAAGGGAATTATGAGACGCGTCGACATTGCAGCGAATTTATTGAGATTTTGTGAATACGGATAAGATGCTGGGAGGAAAAAATGTGACAAGCAAAAAAAAGAAAAGAAAAAAGAAATTAATGGACGAATGTGCACAGCAGAGATAAATAAATCAAGGAAAGGGGTAATGAGGAGTAATAATCTCCATACTAAGAAAAAAAGGAGGGAAAAATGTGTAAGAAGGAAGGAAAAAAAATTGTGCCTCGTGCCAAGTTTACTTCAGCGTGAAAGAAAATTTCTAACCCAGCGGAGTTCCAACTAAGGGGCGCTCCTAATAACCGTAATGGTTTCTCTTAAATGGTTGCAAATACCTCAATATTTGTTCCTAATTAGAGTCAAGTTTCTGAACTTTAGCGATGGCAGTTAA
>NW_020869553.1:486460-491460 GCF_003789085.1 Penaeus vannamei | reverse complement strand
AGTGCAATAAGAATGATAACGATGTTTCAGATTAGCTATGGAAATGTCAGGAATGATAGTGTTTGTTATTATCACTAGAATGATAACCCTCATAATACCAACAATGATAATGAGGATTATACTCACATTATGATTACGATGAATACTTTTTTTTTTTTTTTATATAAAAGGTTTAATTCTGATCGATATTTTATGAAAAATGTGAAATTATGAAAATCACTACCACAATTTAAAAAATACGACTTAACAGCAAAAAATAACCATTATTCTCTCATGAACTAGCGCTCGCAACGACGCCACAGTCACAGCCACACCACGCTTCCGAACGCATTCTGTAAGTGTGTGACAATAGCAGAAACGATCAGCCATTGTGAGCAGAAGGTGCTATTCACAGCGCTAAACTGCTCAATGGCCAATTAAGTTCCTTGCCAGGGTGACTCGGCATGAATGAAACGCAGACACACACACATCATTTTATCCTTACAATGTATGGAATGTAAAGCTTAAAGGCTGGAGAAGGCTTATTTCACTTTCTCTTGAACCGATGGATAAACAGGAGCGGGAGAACCTAGCGTAAAGTCGCTCGGTGAAGGTGGGTGTTGAGCGCTGTTTTCGCTCGATCGGTTGATGGCTTTGTATCCGGGGATTTGGGTTCGGTTGGGGGAGGCGCGACCGGGGGGGGGGGTCGGAAGGCTCGATTTAAATGGTCTATTTTTTCGGTCTTGCTTGTGCGCTTCTTCACACACACACACAGATATATGTCTCTCTCAATCTCTCTCTCTCTCTCTCTCTCTCTCTCTCTCTCTCTCTCTCTCTCTCTCTCTCTCTCTCTCTCTCTCTCTCTCCTCTCTCTCTCTCTCTCTTCTCTCTCTCTCTCTCTCTCGCTGGTGATGGTGATAACAATAACGATAATGAAATGATAATAAGGATGAAAACAGTATATAATAACAACAACAACAATGATAATAATAATGGTAGTAATAATGAAAATTATAATAACAGTAATAATAACAATGATGATAATGATAATATGTAGTGATGATAATGATATAATAGTAATAATGATGATAATGATGATAACACAAATGATAACACTAATGATAATGATGATAATAGTAATAGATAATTGATAATGAATTAATAGTTATGATAATGATAATGATAACAATGATGATAATGATAATAATAATGATTATAATGATATCAATTATGATAATAATAATAAAAATGATGATGATGATAATAATGATAATAATAATAATAATAATAATAACAATGATAATGATAATAATAATAATAATAATAATAATAATAATAATAATAATAATAATAATAATAATAATAATATTAATAATAATAATATAATAACAATAATAAAATAATAACAATGACAATAACAATAATAATAGAAATGCTAAAAATAGTAATAATAATAATAGTGATACTACTAATGATGATGACAATGATAATAATAGTCAATAATAACAATGATAATAACAACAACAATAATAAGAAGAACAAGAACAAAAAACAAGAAGAAGAAAAGAAGAACAAAAAGAACAAGAAGAAAAAACTAAAGAAGGAGAAGAAAAAGAAAAAGAAGAACAGCATGTACAAACAAAAGAAGAAAAAGAAAAAGAAGACAACACGAACAAACAAAAAAAGAAGAAGAAATAGAAGAAGAAACAGAAGAAGAAGAAGAAGAGAAGAAGAAAGAAGAAAAAGTATAATAAGAAGAAAAAGAACAACAACACGAAAACAAAGTAGAAAAGAAACAAAAACAAAAACAAAAAAAGGAAGAGACAACAAGAACAAGAAAAACAACAGAAAAAACGAAGAAAAAAATAGCATAACAGCAACAGGTAGCGTGGCCGAGTGGTCTAAGGCGCTGGATTTAGGCTCCAGTCTCCCAGGAGGCGTGGGTTCGAATCCCACCGCTGCCAAAATATTCAGTTTTTTGATTTGTTGTACGTTGTTTTTATTGTAATGGGATGTAGAAACTATGTTTATTGCGATAGATGTAATAAGTAAAAAAATGGAAAATAAATAATAAAAAAGATAAATGAAATAATAAATAAAAATAAAGTAGTAGTAGTATTTAATATTATCATTATTAGAGCAAAGTGTTGGAACCGAATTAGAATAGTAATAATATCAGATGAAATAGTATTGAGAATGAATGGTATTGAAATTTGATTAAGATGACATTAAAGTTGAAAGCATTTAATATCTCAATATCTATTTTCGTCAAGACTCCGTTTGATTAATCATTTTGTCAATTTGTCAACATATGCCTTGCCATCACCCTCATTATTTTCATTGTTATCTTTGTTATTTTTATTATTATTATTATTTATTATTATTATTATTATTATTATTATTATTATTATTATATTATTACTTTATTATTATTATTATTATTATTACTATCATTATCATTATTATCATCATTATCATTATTATTATCATTATTATTATTATCACTGTCATTATTGTCTTTATCATCATTATTATCGTTACAATTATCATTGTAATTATTATTGTTATTATCATTATTATTATTACTATTCTTATTAATAATGATAATAATAATAATATCATTATTATTGATATTATTATAATCAACATTATCATGGTTATAATGATGATAATCATAGTGATAATGATGATTATGATAATGATGATTAATGATAATGGTTTTAATAATAACAATACTAATAGTAAAATGATAAGGATAATAACAATGATACCAGTAATGGTAGTGACGACAATAATGTTAATCATTGTTATTATCATTATCATTATTATTATGATGATGATAACAACAACAACAACAGCATAATAATAATAATAATAATAATAATGTAAATAATGATAACAATAATGATAATAATAATATCAATGGTACTTATAATAATAATAATAACAGTGATAACAATGATAGTAATAATGATAATAATAATAATGATAATAATAATAATAATAATAATAATAATAATAAAATAATAATAATAATAATAATAATTATTATTATTATTATTATTATTATGATAATAACAATAATAACAATACTGATATTGATAACGAAAATAACAATGATAGCAGTAATCATAATAAAAATAATAATGATAATAATAATGATAATGATAATAATGACAATAGTAACAACCATCATCATCATCATCATTAGAATAGTAACAAAAACCCACAATCCACAAATTTGATTTATCTCTACTATTGTATCAACACGGTAGAGTATTCCATTCATGATAATGATAATAAACAATAATAATTGGTAATATCAATAATAACAATATTGATAATAATAATCATCACCATCATCGTCATCGTCATCGTCATCATCATCATTAATCACCATCATCGTCGTCATCAAATGATCCTTTTTCGTTATTCTATTTTTTACATAGATATTCTAAACTTTAGATATAGGTTTTATTTTGTTGTATTTATTTGTTTGTATGTTTATGGAAAGCAATGTTTTTCTTTATCATTAAGAAAAAAAAGTATTTTAAAGTGTTTCTCTTATATTTTCGTTTTTTTATTTCGTGAATTATTATTCTCATTTATTATCTTTCTCATTCCCATTCTTTCGCTCCTTCTTCCCCTTCCCTCTTTCTCACTGTCCTTCTTATTTCCTCTTTCTCTGTTTCTTCCCCTTCCCTCCTTCTCACTATCCCTCCTATTCCCTCTTTTCAACTTCTTTCTCATTTTTCTCCCTTTCTCCCATATTTTATTTCTATTTCCTTTGTCTTTTCTTCGTCTCTCTTTTCTCTCTATCTCCTCCTTCCTTTCCTATGCAGCCTCCTCCAATATTATCTCCACTTCTCCCTCTCTTCTCCCCATCTTTCCTCCTTCCTCCTCTCTCTTCCTTCGTCTTCCCACCTTTCCTCCTCCTCCTCTCTCTCCCTACTTCCTTTCGCCACCTTCCTCCTCCCTCCTCTCTCCTCCTTCTTCCTTCCCCCATCTTTCCTCCTCCCTCCTCTTCTCCCTACTTCCTCCCAATCTTTCCTCCTCCCTCCCTTTCCCTTAATTCTTCCCCTCTGTCTTTTTCCCTCCGCCCCTCTCTTCCCCCTTCTTTCCCTCTCTCCCCACCCACCAATCATTCCTATTCTTCTCAATTCCCTCCCCCCTACCCGTCCTTCCCCCTCCTTCTCTCTCATCTATCCCCCTCTTCCTACCCTTCCCCTTCCTCCTATCCCTTTCCACTCTCCCTCTTCTCCCCATTCCTTCCCCTCCCTTCCCCTTTCCCCCTTTCCCATCCTTCATCCCCTCCTCCCTACCCCTCCTCCCCTCTCCCTTCCCCTCTTTCCACCCTCCCTCCCCTCCTCCTACCCGTCCTCCCCTCCCTCCTCCCTCTCTCCCTCCGTTCGTACCGCGCCTAATATCGGGATATCGTGCTCAATCATAGGCGCTCAATCATCACACGATCTCGATGAAGAAGAAGAGGAGGTGGCACTCAGGTGAGGTTGCGGGGGGGGGTATGGGTGGGTATGAGGGGGTATGTCTATCTATCTATGTGTGGGTGGGTATGGGGGTCATGAGGGGTGTGGGGGGTATGGGTGGGTATGTCTATCTATCTATGTGTGGGTGGGTATGGGGGTCATGAAGGGTGTGGGGGTAGGTAGGTGGGTATGGGGAGGTATGGGTGGGGTATCGGTGGGATATGGGTTGGTATGGGTGCGGTTTGGATGGGTATGGTTTGGTATGGATGGCTATGGATGGGGTACGGATGGGTATGGGTTGGTATGGATGGGTATGGATGGGGTACGGATGGGTATGGGTTGGTATGGATGGGTATGGGTGGGGTACGGATGGGTATGGGTTGGTATGGATGGGTATGGGTTGGTATGGATGGGTATGGGTTGGTATGGATGGGTATGGATGGGGTACGGATGGGTATGGGTTGGTATGGATGGCTATGATGGGGAACGGATGGGTATGGGTTGGTATGGATGGCTATGGATGGGGTACGGATGGTA
>NW_020869553.1:446460-448960 GCF_003789085.1 Penaeus vannamei | reverse complement strand
CTACCCGACCATCAACTCATCTACTTGGAGTTGCAAGACACACCTAGACTGCGTTTACACCAAGTGAGTCGAGTTCGAGTTGGCATGAGGCGAATTTTGCGAGTCCTATTGAGGCGAGGCGACTTAACATGAGGCGAATTTTGCGAGTCCTTATGAAGCGAGTCTTTGAGGCGCAGTCCTTTTGAGGCGAGGCGAATCGGCCACCGACTCCATCGAGGACAAACTTGAAAGCAATTTTGAAACAATTTGAATGTCGTTATTTTAGCACATATAAGCATAAGTTAATATATCATCATATGTCGGTAATGTAACTTTCCACAGAGAAACCATGGCATCATGATCTTGGTGAATCTAAGCCATCGCCACAGACACCCGGGGCGAGGCTAGAGATGCCACGCCGACCCGATCTGACCTCCCTTGACCTCCCTGTACCAACCAACGCTACTGTTATATGTATTTCTGTCGACGTATCATATTCCGATGAATAAACTACATGGTTCTGTCACTGTCCTGGCGGGTTACCTGACACCCTGAACCGCATATGCCAGGTCATGAAGGCTACAGTAGAACCGGAGAGTGACAAGGTGTATTAGACGAGGTCAAAGGTCAAGGGTACGGTATCGGAGGCCATTTCCATCCGTACTGCGTTTGATGAAGCGGAGATATTGGACTAGTCATTGTCTCTATCTATTTCTGTCTATCTATACCTGTCTGTCCATCTCTCTCTCTTTCGCTCTCCCTCTCCCTTTCCCTCTGCCTCTCTCTCTCTTTATTACACACACACACACACACACACACACACACACACACACACACACACACACCACACACACACATGTGCAAGTGTATGTATGTGTATGTATGTGAGTGATGAAGGAAACACACAAAAAGCACTTCACTTATCTATCCATCAATTTTTGTTCCTACACTTCCGGTGGAAAGACCACTCACAAAAAAAAAAAAAAAAAAAAAAAAAAAAAAAAAAAAAAAAAAAAAAAAAAAAAAAAAAAAAAAAAAAAAAACAGTATCATATATATGCTTCTCTACTGAGTACAAACACGATAAGATTTATCACTTCACATTTATATTTTTCTCTACATTACCAATATTGAAACTAGATGGACATTTACGCGACTTAACGGTAAATCATTTCAATTCATGGCGGTCGTATCACAGCGGGAAAAAATAGAAAATATGGTATATCAGCATATATATTAGCATATGTTGTTAATATATAATCTTATGTCGTTAATATATCAATATATATCAATATAAGCCGTTGCATCAGCATATATCAGCATATGTTGTTAATATAACAGCTTATGTCGTTATTTCAAAATATATCAGCATATGTCGTTAACATATCAACATATATAAACATATGTCGCTACATCAACATATGTCGTTATATCAGCATATGTCGTTAATATTTCAGCATATGTCGTTGATACACAGCATATGTCGTTATTTCAGCATATAATGTCATATGTCGTTATTTCAGCATATAACAGCATGTCGTTGATATATCAGCATATGTCGTTAACATTTCAGCTTATATAGTTAACATATCAGCATATGTCGTTGATATAACAACATTTATCATCATATGCCGTTATTTCAGCATATATCAGCATATGTCGTTCATATATCATATGTCGGTAATATATCAGTATATGCCATTTATGTATCAGCATACGTCGTTAATATATCAGTATGTCGGTATATCAGCATACATCAACATATCTCGTTGATATACCATCATATGTTAATTCATCAGCATATGTTGTTAAACGCAGTAACGAATTAAAATGATAATAATAGACAGATCAATGTATATTTTGAATTATTCCTTTTAAGTTAATTGAAACGAAGCTTGTATTAATCCTGAATCGAGAAAAAAAATATCATACAGAACATGTCTGACAGAGTGTTATATATAATTTAATATAATAATATAATATAATATAATGTTCTATATGATTAATTCTTGATATCAGTAATTAATACACGTGCTTTGATTCTTGAAAAAATAAAGAATAGAAGAATTTTACAATGACGTCACTCCAATTTAGCAAAGGGATACGATAGTCTTTTGTTTTAGTTCGACGTCAAACGGAATTCAAACCTGTATTATTAAAATTTTAAACATTGAGAAGTGATCTTTATTAAATACAGGAGAATTTGTCATTTAGGAGAATGTGTAATTTAGATTCCAAAGGGATATTTGATTAAAGTAATCTATTTACTGTAAAAAAAAAAAAAAAAAAAAAAAAAAATCACTCTAGGTTATAAAGTGAACAGGAAAAAAATATCTTAAAGGTATATAATATTCCTGGAGTTAATAAAAAAAATAAATAATAATAACATATCCATGTCATCATCGCATTTAATTACACGTCGCTAAAAAATAAATAAATAAAATAAGTAAATAAATAAAAAATACCAATTCCATGTCATCATCGCATTTAATAGCACAAGTCGCTAAAAAAAAAAAAAAAAA
>NW_020869553.1:428960-436460 GCF_003789085.1 Penaeus vannamei | reverse complement strand
ATTTAGTTTTCCGGTCTCACAGTCTTATTTTTTTAATATAGAAATTGTTATTATGAACAGGCAGATGACTATCCAGTATATCTAGACATCCTCATAACAAAATAAAGATCTATATCAAAATATTAGTGTTTCATGAGTGGAAAACAAATCTGGTTTGAGTTCTGCTCTAATTACTAAACCTTTGTGCTCATTAATTCTCTTCTAATTGTTCAATATGGCATTTAAGTAAATTTTACCATGATGTTTATTTTCTTAATTATTGTAATCAAAAAATGTTTTGGAAGTTCAATATTCCAGATTTTTTTTTATGGTAACAAATCTGATGGTAAATTATTGTTTGCAATACAAATCCAGTCAGGTATTATTTTCAGGTATTTATTATGCTAATATTTTTCACTCTTAAAGGACACAAAATAGAAGTTTTTAACAACATTTAACATCTGAGGAAAGTACAAAAATGAATTTCCCGTAGTATGAAATAAGTACAGCTTGTATGGCAAATGAACAGCAGCCTTAATAACAATGGATTTTTCATTCCAAGATTTGTGAGATATGAAACCTGAAGTATTATCAATATCATTTAATATATAATGACTAATTCATCAACAACTTATTATTAAGGTAAAAATTAACATGCAAAATGTAAACAAAAAATAACTGATATTCTAAATTTTTTGAGCAACTCTAGTTAGTGAAATTTAATCTGTTACAGAAATATATAATTCTCTTATTCAAAATACGAGAGAAAAAAAATGAGTATTTAAAAGATTTCCTACACATCCAAATACCTAAATTACACACTATTCATTGCTAAAATAACAAATGACCATTCGGATCACCTTAACTTTAAAATCAACATCTACATTTACATTCTATGTGTTTTCTATACTATGCACTAAGAAAAGGGAAAATGATCTGAGTCATTTTATACTACATATTTGAGTTCACAATACACTGGAAGACAAGATCAGTGGATATCACAAGATTATCTTGAACAATGAATGCCTCTTATTTAAAATCAGTAACGTGAGAAATCAGATCCTTTAAAACCGTAATTAAACAGTGAACATAAAGTCACAGGTAGATAAACAGGAGGCATGATTTCACGCACAAAATTATTTACAAAACGTGTGTCCATTTGAAATGTATTTGAAATGCATTACAATTTTCTGAGAATCTCAAAATCAAAATGAAAAGGTTTGTTTTTCATTTCACAACGACACTGATCTATTTATATCGTTCAGATTTTTTTTCTGGAGATTTCAACAAACAGATCTATAATGTACTATATGGAAAATGATAATCTGCATACATTTCTTTTGAAAAAAGTACTGAGACATTCACGGAGTAAAATATATACAATCAAAATATACAAATACAGACATACATGTCTTTTCTCTTCTACACAACTGTATATATATACCTTCTAACAATCAAATATATATATAGATATATATGTATACAACAACAAAAGAGGGAGCATGCCACTTCGTCTTCAGTCACCCGTGGCACATCCTATGGAAATAATATATAAACGAGTTTTATGAGTTCCTCTTATTTGCAAGAATATATTCTCACATAATAATATATTCCAAGGAAATCAATAGCTTAAGAATAAAATTTACACCTTATACAGAATCAAATTTACAATCATTTAAAGGAACAAAAAACAAACTTAGAATGTACAGTTTGTGACAAAGTAATAAAGAGGAAAAGTATCTGAACGAAATTTATAGTTGTAGAAGTATATGAAGAAATTATATTCATCATCAGAGTATGTCTAGTTTTTTTAGACAAATAAAATATATTCTGTCAATACTTTTCCAGTTTATGTTATTCTAATACATCTACTGTTTTTTTCTTTCTTTTTTTGTGGGGGATCCTGTATACTACCTAAGGTTTCTTAAATGTCAGTAGCCATAAGGCATACTGTAATTTAATGAATCCAATGAAACTTTTGAATTTGTTGTGAGAATGCCATGCCTTCCAGTTTTAATTATGAACATTTCATAAGGAAGTAATCAAGGTATCAATAAATATCACACTCGATAAGAAAGTAGTTTAAGAATGTAGGCTATATATGGTTGTCATCTTCTGTGAAAACCATTGATATGTACAGATTAATTAAACAATGCCTGGACAGCCTCTTTTCCCAATACATTGTGGTAAAAGAAACAAAAGAGGCTGCATTATGTAATAAATGCCATCCAACTTTAGAAGGAACTGACTAAAGTAAAATATATATATATCACAACATATTCACAAATTTCCACTCACCCCTGTCCTCATTAAAGTACAAATATGCATTATGTTGAATCTATTTTTGTAACAGCCTTTTTATTTTATTTTTTATTTTTTTTTTGTTGTTTTTCTGTTTTGTTTTGTTTTTGTTTTTGTATTTTAATAAATGACATGATTCCTTTCATAACAATTTTCAGATTAACATTTTTTATGATATTTCACTTGATTAGCACAGTGGACACCTATACTAACATGAAATATAAAATCTGCTGTAAATTGTAAATAACTATCTACATTTTCTTATCTGTGAACGACATAAGAGATATCACAGTCTTTTTTTCCATATAACATACCAATAAGAATAGCTTTATTAATTCAAAAATAGCTCATTATTCATCAGCATTGTTAGAAGCAAATGTTTTAGTCACAAGAAAACTAATGGATTAAAAACATGAATCTGATTTCACTTATTAAACATTAAACGTACTGAGAATTTAGTAAAAAACAAAACTTCTACACTTCATCCTGATTTTAAAAATCTAAAAAGTTATCATAACAATGTGTTTATTCATCCTAAGATAATAATATCTAAACATACAGTATTAAGTAGCTGATCTACGTAAGGGTTACAACATTAGACTACATGTGACTACTTATAAAGTAATCAATGACTATTTCTCTATAAAGATATATAGATATATATATACAAATATATATATATATATACATAATATATATATATATATATATATATATATATATATATATATATATATATATATATTAATACATATATATATATATATATTATATATATATATATATATATATATATATATATATATTATACACACATATATCTAGAGAGATCGAAATTCATTCTCTATCATTTTTTTGTTCTTGTATGTATGCATGTGTGTGGTATATATGTATATATATATATATATATATATATTATATATATATATATATATATTATATATATATATATATATATATATATATATATATATATATATATATATATATATATATATCATATAATATCTAGGAGAGAAGTTCGAGGTTCATTCTTTATCATTTTTCTTGTTCTTAACAATGAAGCAAGTGATAAATGACACCAAGGCCTGGATAGACTGAGTACATTTACATCATTAAATATTGTGCAAGGCTAGTACAAGGATAATCAATTCACTTGATGACCTCTAAACATTTGCCCCAATATTTAAGTTTTGAAAAAAAAGAGATTACATGTGGCTATTTGGATGATTCCAATATAACAGTTGGTACACACTATCCTGTTCCTTTTACATGTACTGTATGTACTATGACCACTCTACAAAGATCACTGAACCTGCAATTTCATGTGACTATGTACTGCACCACTAAGTGATCGTCTACTTTCCCTTGTGGATAACAATGGCCCTATAATAATGTGTTTCTCCCATTGTAAGTCAGTACTATGGCGAGTGACTTGTTCTGTAGATGAAATTGTTAATAGGTTACTGTATTAAAACACCTATGTCATTTATAACACAACAAGGTCTTCCATAAAACCTTTTGGAAATACATGGAAATCAACAACTTAACCTTTCTGATGTGAAGGCCAAGTGTTTTTCATTATAAATATGACAAGAAGTACACTAGACTGCCTCAGTGATATATGTCTTAGACAGTCATATGCTCATATCACATTTTCATTCATTTGTGAAAACGTGTATGTTAATGCAAATACACGTCCAGAAAAATACTTAACATATAAAACATACCATATATAAAATCATCCTTTGATGTAGAATTTTGATAAAACAAATGGACAGAATATTATGAAAAAGTAACACTAACTGTCGCATAAACCTGCCAATTAAATAATATGCATTTAAGATCACTATATATCAAAGATATGTATGCATGTACCTTTCCCATTTTGACACATATCTGCAATAGTACTATTCATTTTAACATTACTACCTTACTAATAACAATGGAAAGGTTTCTTCCATTTTTCTAAAAACAGTACATCATTACAATTAACAAATTAAGAATACAAGGAAACTATTACCTCTATGCTCACTTATCTCAAACATTATTTCTAAAACGTAGTAGACATAAAATCCCTAATCATTAGTTGAATCAATAATCATTAGTTGGATTATTCAAAGCAAAAGCATTACAAAACATGAATATGAACTGAGTTTTGAATTAAATCCATCACGGTGAACACTAGATACTGCATCTTTTTCTTTTACAATATTAGTACAGGGTGTCTTATGCTATTTGTTAATTCTGAGAGGGAGGGGGAGAATGGTTTACTTTTTGAGACAGATCATTGCTTTGTCATCCACAAGAAATGCATTAAGTGAGAACGAAAATTAACACAAAAAATAAGAAGGGAGAAACTAACCATTAAGACAAGTTAGCGTTCTTTTACTCGCTCACTCATACTCAAACTCATATTCTCTCTCTCTCTCTCTCTCTCTCTCTCTCTCTCTCTCTCTCTCTCTCTCTCTCTCTCTCTCTCTCTCTCTCTCTCTCTCTCTCTCTCTCTCTCTCTCTCTCTCTCTCTCTCCACATTCACTCTTGATCCCATTCTCAGAGTAAGTAGATCCTCCTCCCTCCCTTATTGTTACTCGCGCCTTACACCCTGTATTCAGGCAGTAGTCAGGTGTCCGAATGGTAAGACTTGTAGGTGTGCGACCGCCGTTTGTGGCCCAGAGTGCAGAAGAGGAGCATGGAGGCGATCATCCCGAAGAGCTGTTGAGAGAGAAAGATTGAGTAATGTGGACCTTAGAATTATAATATTACTAAGACGATGATATAATGATAATAACAATAACAATAATAATAATAATAGTAATAATAATAATAACGATAATAATGATAATGATAAACATCATCATCATTATCATCATACGTGTGTGTGTGTGTGTGTGTGTGTGTGTGTGTGTGTGTGTGTGTGTGTGTGTGTGTGTGTGTGTGTGTGTGTGTGTGTGTGTGTGTGTGTGTGTGTGTGTGTGTGTGTGTGTGTGTGTGTGTCTAATAATGAGTTTCAGAAAAGACATCGCTGTGGTGAGGGAAGGGAGAAGGGGAAAATTTGAATAAAATAGGCAGTAAACCTTAAATCTGTCACGTGGAAGATAAGATATAAAAAAATGAGTAATACAAAATGTTCATACCAAACATAAAGATAAACCAGGTAATGACCGCTTCTCTCTCTCTCTCTCTCTCTCTCTCTCTCTCTCTCTCTCTCTCTCTCTCACTCTCACTCTCTCTCTCACTCTCACTCTCCTCTCACTCTCACTCTCACTCTCACTCTCCTCTCCTCTCATCTCCATCTCCTCTCCTCTCCTCTCCCTCTCCCTCTCCTCTCCCTCTCCCTCTCTCTCCTCTCCCTCTCCTCTCCTCACCCTCACCCTCACCCTCACCCTCACCCTCACCCTCACCCTCACCCTCACCCTCACCCTCACCCTCACCCTCACCCTCTCCCTCTCCCTCCTCCCTCTCTCTCTCTCTCTTCTTTTTTTTTCTTTACAAACCTGCACAAAAGCAAATATGAGACCGATGACGCCAACGAGGTGTAGTCTCTCGATGAACCACATCTTCACCTGCATGTAACACCCGGCTCTGAACCAGTGTTCCTCCTCCTCTGATTTTCCGCAGTCTGCAAGGAATACATGAATATTTATAGATTGATAAAATTTAGCTGCGTCAGGGTCAATATTTACGTTGTGTTGATAAAAGTCAGTTGTCAAGGTTGGTATTGTGATTATTAATTTGAATAACGTTTATTTTTTTATGAAGAAAAAATGTTTTTAATTTAATAACGTTTAATTCTTATGAGAAAAAATGTTTTTAATTTACATTTAACAAAGTTCAATATGTATGAAAAAATGTCTTTAATTTAGTAACGTTTAATTCTTATGAGAAAAAAAAATGTTTCTAATTTACATTTATCAAAGTTCAATATGCTTACAGTTTACCCTTCATTCAAGTACATTATTAGTTTTATCATTCTGTTCAGAATGACTTATATAATCAGATTTCAGAAATCGCGTAAGAAATAATCGAAGTTTTACAATTTATTCGCCATTTGCTAAACTCATTTGCACAATCTTTTTTTCAAGCGACATTTGCAATCTATTATTCATGGTACACTGTGTATGTGTGTGCGAACGCTCTAAATACTCAGCAAGGTTTCGCATCCAATATATATGCAAATTTGATTACTTTAATTGTATCACAGAAGACCTTTGAAGTTTCTTTTTTCGCTACTGAAGAAAAAAAATCATTTTGTCATACTTTGCATTGAAAATCAATCTAATTTACATCTAAACTCAACTTCAGAAGTAAATTTGATGCATTTTAAGAGACAAGAGAAGCCCTGAAACAAGTGCTATAACTGTGTTAAGTAGACCTTTTCAATAATAATAATAATAATAATAATAATAATAATAATAATAATAATAATAATAAACAATAATGGTAATGATAAACATCATCAACATCATAATATCAATAATAATGATAACTATAATAACAAAAACAATAACAGCAATTCACATCCAAACACCAACTTAAGAGCCAAAGTTGAAATGCATTCATGAAAGACAAAATAAGCTCTGACACGCACCCAAGTCATCAGTGTATTTGGATATACAGCAGGATCGCGGGACCCACTCCTCATGGGGCCAAGCGGCGATGTTGAACCAGTCCCGGGGGCCCTCGACGCCACAGCACTGCAAGGTCCAAGTGGAAGATTAAGGTAAGTGAGAGGAGGGAGGTGGAACGTGTTAAGGTAAGGTAGGAAGGGACGGAATGGTTGTTGAGGTAAGGGGAGGAAGGGAGGTGGTAGGTTGTTAAGGTAAGGGGAAGGAAGGGAGGTGGTAGGTTGTAAGGTAAGGGAGGAAGGAAGGTTGTTAGGTAAGGGGAAGGAGGTGAATGGTCGTTGAGGTAAAGGGAAGGGATGTGGAAGGTTCTTAAGTAAGGGAAGGGAGGTGAATAGTTGTTAAGGTAAGGGGAGGAGGGAGGTAATTCAAAGGGAGAAGGGGTGAATTACTTGGGTTCATAGGGTTGATTTTCTATTGGTTATAGCCTGAGAAGGTGTCGAGGGATCTGAATGAACTAAGAGAGTAGCAACTGTTGGTAATTATAATAGGACTAAAATAATGATGTAAAAAATGTCCATTGATAGCATAATAGCGATGGGATTACAAACCTTAATGATATCCATGGAGGTACAGAAATTACACACCCATGTAC
>NW_020869553.1:418960-423960 GCF_003789085.1 Penaeus vannamei | reverse complement strand
TAAAAAAAGAAATGAAAAAATAAATAAAAATAAAAGTTTGTACGGTTTATAAAATACCTAAATCATCGTCATCATCAAGTCCTTCACCTAATCTGAAATTCATTAGTTAAAAAAAAGTGGAATCACATGTTGGAAATGTTTGTTCATTATTCATCTCTGTCATCTCAGTTCAAGGGTTCATGGGCCGTCACTCGCGTCGTCTCGTCATTAGTGTCATGACTAACTTGTCATCAGCTCGTCAGAAATTAGGTGTCATATGGGCCTCCCTGTGTTATGAATGGTTTACTACTGTCACGAGTATATAAATGTCGAATAGTATTTTATATATAGGCTGTTTTTAGATTGTTTTTTTCTTTTTCTTTCTTCTTTTTTCTTTTTTTTCTTTTTTGGTTTCTAATTCAATGAATCAGGCCTTTGTTAGAAATAGCTGCTATGACCTTGTTCTTTTTTTCTATCTTTTTCTTCATTTCTATTCTCACACTCGACCTTCTACAGACAATCAGTTACTTAATAACTATTATCTTCTCCCTCATTCCCCCTCACTTCCATATCCTTCTCTCATCCTACTTCTTGCCAGTCTCTCCTCTCTACGCTCTCCTCTCTCATCTACACTCTATCTTCCAAATCATTCCTTTCTCTCTACTCTCCTCTATGTGCGCAGAGTTTTTACATTTTATTGCTTCTCTCAACCTCTAAACATGTTCCTCCGACACCCTCCTCGTTCAAGTTTCTAATTTTCCATTGTGTTCCCTGCTTTCCTGCATACCCAACTACATTTACGTTATTGCGTTTTGTTTTCCTAAAAACCATTAAACTTTCTTAATAGCCTTATTTTTACTTTTACAGTGCGTGCTTTCTCCGTGTAGACATCATTACTTCTTTTCACTGTGTTAAGATTGCGACGTTCTCCACATCGCTTCGATAATGAGAAGGAAGAACCCATGTATGTACCCAAGACTACCATAACACGACCATAGGCCACTCCTACCTCCTAGCATCTTTTTCTCCCATCCTCTCTGCGCCACACTACACACACCTCCATCCATCCCTTCCCTCCCCTCCACTCAACATCCCACGTCCGCCTTCCCAACCCCCCTCGTGACTCCTCCCAATACCTCCCCTCTTCCTAACCTCCCCCCTTCTCCTCACAAAAGTCAAATATCGCTCCAACCTCATCATCCATCATACCTCCACCTAACTACCTCCATATACGATCCACAACACTTCTCCTGATCTACTACTACATCTTACTTTATCTTCCATCCCTCATCCCTCCTCAATCGTCATCACTTAGGCCATCCTTCTTCATCATCTTCATCCCCTCTTCACCCCCATGTCCCATCCTAATATTTCGCTCCTCCATTAATCCTGGCCTCCGTCTCTGCCTTACCCCCCTTCCCCTTCGAAAGACTACAATACTACTCGTCCCTCCCTCCCTTCCCTCCTCTAATTCCTATCTCTCCCTACCTTTACTATACCACTTCCTTACTTCAACCCATCTGCATCCTTCTTAGATTCTCAACACACACTTCGAGTTTATTTTTCATAATCTCTCTCTACTTTTGTGATTTAAAGCAACAACAAATAAGTATATTTGGAAACGCAGACTTTTACGATTGAATATCTTTTCCATATTTCTATCTGTGTTGTAGCTATCTGTCTCTCGATCTCTGTTTATCTATCATTTTTTTATCTAATGCGTTCTTTCCATTTATCAGTCCGTCTAACTCTCAATTTTTCTGTTTATATGGTATCTATGTCTGTTTGTTTGTCTATCATTCAGTCTACCTGTCTATCTCTCTGCCTTTTTATCCATATATTTTTTCTATCTACCTACCTAACTACCTATTTATCTATCTCTCTATATCTCTATCTATCTATTTCTATCTATCTATCTACTTACATCTATCTATATCTACCTATCTATCTATCTATCTATCTGTCTATCTGCCTGTCCGTCTGACTATCTATCTATCTACCTATCTATTCTATCCTTCTAATCTACTCTCTATATTCCTTTCTAAATATTATTGAACAACTCCCTCCCCCTTGAATACAATATAAGAAAAAAACTAAATAATGAAAATACAAAACACAAAGAAAAATAAAGAAAAGATTATCCTACGCCACAAATAGCCCAGACCTGGAGGCGAGAAAGTGCTATAACATGCAGAGGTCTTGTTTATTTGTCGTGTCACATTAGCCTCTACTGACTCTGCCTCGCGCCGCCGGGCCGATGCCAAGCACAGTTTATTTGTTTATTCAGGTGTGGGGTGGGGTGGGTGGGGGTGGGGTGGGGGTGTACGTGGATGGGTTAGGTTGGAGGTGGGCGGGGGATGGAGGTGGTACGGGGTTGGGTGGGGGGGGAGGTAGGGGAATGGGGTGGTACGTGGGTGGGGTTGGGTTGGTGGGTGAGGGTGGGGCGAGGATGGAGTGGTACGTGGTTGGGTGGGTAGGGTAGGGATCGGGGTGGTACGCTGGTTGGTGGTAGGGTAGCGGTGGAGTAGGTACGCTGTGGTTGAGGTGGTAGAGGCATAGGGGATGGGGGGTGGTACGTGGTGAGGGTAGGGATTGGGTGAGGGTGAGTTACGTGAGTGGAGGTGGGGCCTGAGGGATGAAAAAAGGCAGGTAGTAGGTGGCAGTTGTGGAGGGTACCGGTAAAGGACAAAGGTGGAATATTGGTACAGAAATTCAGGGATGCACCGGGTTGGATTGGATGGTGGGGCAAGGTCGGTACATGGGTGAGGGTGGTAGATGGGTGGCAGGTTATAGGTAAGATTGTAATAATGAAAATAATGATATTTAGTGAAGAATATAGGATGTTGTGGTAAGCAGCAGTTCAGTGGGCACCAGTGCGGTGGGTGAGTTCTGCTCAACAAATTGGTGGGTTCGGTGGCGGCGGCGTTCGGCGCGGCCACAGTGGCCGGTGTGAGGAAGCCTTCCGAGGCGCGGTGTCCTCGTTGTCCTCAGTGTGTAAACTATTTGATGACTCACTGAGATATTTGCTCGAAGCTCGATCAGATTTTTTTGTCAGATTTTTTTTCTTTTTTTTTATACAAAGATAGAATGTGGATATCATGGATGTCATGAATAGAAATATAATGAATACCATTATAAAGTATATTAACATCGAAAAGGTATATCAACAGTTCAAATACGATCAAATAAAAAATAAATGAATAAATAAAACATAGCCAATACAAATGGAAAACTCACACACAATAAAAAAACGATAGGAGGAAGGGAGAAGAGGGAAGAAGGAGAAGGAAGAGGGAAAGAGGGACAAAAGAAAAGGGATGGAAGGAGGGAAGGAAGAAAAAAGAGGAAGGAGAAAAGAGAGGAAAGAAGAGGGAAAGAGGGAAGGAGGAAATGGAAGAAGGAAGGAAGGAGGGAAGCGAGAAGGAAAAGAGAGAGGAAGGAAAAGGAAGAGAAGGAAAGAAGGGAAGATAGACAAAGAAAGAAGAAATACGAAAAAAGTACCTCTCCACATAAAAATATTGTTGCCACATGGCGTCAAAACTAAACAAAAACAAAAAAGCGAAAAAAAATACCAAAGAAAATCACACCTACCCAGATAAAAAAAAAAAAAAAAGTGTGTATGACAAACCGCTAAGACCGAACACAAAACAAGTGGGAAAAATACCCAAGGAAAACATACTTACCCACATAAAGGTGTTGAGGACACATAACGTGTGCCGAACGCAGGTAAACCCAGTCCTGCCGCCCATCCTGTAATAAAAAGAGAGGTTTGTTTAATTTGTGGAAATTTTATCATCTTTTAACACTTTCTTTCCCATTTTTTCTTTCTTGTTTTTTTACGGATTGGGAAAGATTAAAGGTTGGGGTGTGTGTGTGGTGGGGGGGGGGGCATGAAATGAGAAAGAGAGAGACAGAGAGAAAGAGAGACAGACAGAAATATAATATTAATATATATATATATATATATATATATATATATATATTATATATATAATAGAGAGAGAGAGAGAGAGAGAGAGAGAGAGAGAGGAGAGAGAGAGAGAGACAGAACAGACAGAGACAGACAGACAGACAGACAGACAGACAGACAGACAGACACAGACAGACAGACAGAGAGACAGAGAGAAGAGAGACAGAAGACAGACAGACAGACAAACAGAGAGAGAGAGACAGACAGACAGACAGAGAAGCAAATAAAAAAACAATAATATAATAAAACACCACAATAAACTGCACAACAAGCTATCATTCTCAATATTCCCCCTTCGAACACATTCCCCCCAACCAACTCTCTCGCTTAATTAATACCTATTTACTTTCTACGGGAACATCACATCACACATAGATCCTCACCACATAGCCATAAAAAAAAACATCTAGCTATACATGTCTTAGAAAGCCGTAACTTGTCGAAGTGAGGAAAATGTATGTGAAAGTGAGGTTAACGGGAGCCAAGCTGTGAAGTTATGAGGACTGGGATGAAGCATGGGAGGGAAGGAAGGAGGAAGGGAGAGGGAGAAGGAAGAGGAAAGGAGGAGAGGGAGAAGAGACGGGAAAGGAGGGAGAGGGAGGAAGGGAGAAAGAGAGGGATAGGAGAGGGGGAAGGAGAGGGGAGGAGGGAAGGGAGAAAGAGAGAAGAGGGAGAGGGGGAAGGAAGAGGAAAGGAGGGAGAAAGAGAAAGAGGAGGAGGGGAGAAGGAAGAGGAAAGGAGGAGAAGGAAGAGGGAAGGAAGAGGAAGAGGGAAGGAGGGGAAAGAAGGGGAAGGAGGGAGAGGGAGATAGAGGAGGGGAAGGGAAGGATGGAAAAAAAAAGAGATAAGGAGGAGAAAGAAGAGAGAAGGGAGAATAAGGGGTGGGGGAGGAAGAGGGGAGGCAGGAAGGGAGGGAAGGAGAGGGACAGAGGAAAAGAAAGAGGAAGGGGAAATGGAGGAGGAAAGAGAAAGAGGAGGATGGAAGGGAAGAAGAGAGAAATGGGATAGGGACTACGAGGAGAGGAAAGAGAGTGGACAGGTTGAAGAGAGA
>NW_020869553.1:408960-411460 GCF_003789085.1 Penaeus vannamei | reverse complement strand
TGGTTTATTTTTCCCACTTTTTATTTCTAGTACAAGTTGTTTTATTATCTCTTATTTGTTCTCTCTTTTTTCGATTTCTCTTTCGTTCTCTTTTTCTCCCTCCTTTTATGATTTATATTTCCTTTTCCTCTTTAATCCGGTTTTCTTTTTTGTTCTCTTGTCCCAAAGTTGCATCTAGTTCTAAGTTCTCCTTTCAATGGTATCTTTTCGTTCTCTTTTCATTCTATTGTTCTTCTTTACTTGTTTATCCAAGTTCTTTCTGTTTTACTGTTATTCTATTTTCTTTTATTTTGCCCTTTTCCCCATCTTCTCCCCGTTTCATCTTCATTTCCAATCACAGTTCAATACCTTTCATCATCTAATTTATCCATATTACCTGCCTTTTCTTCGACCTAAGATTAACACTGTTCATTCCTTTATTTATTTACATCCCTACAAAGATGCTGAAGACATGGTTATGGCACAAAGGTTTTCCCAGACTCACAATTAACTACTTTGTGTCAACTACTTTAAGATCTGTGTGTCTTTTAATGTAACGGGGAGGTCGGTCTGGTCCCGTTGGTGTCTGTGGATGGACTGAAACTACAATCTCTTCTGATTTATGTTTTACACGTCCTTCTGAGGGTTGTAGTACAGACTGCCGAGTCATATTTGGATAGATAGAACCGTATTCTTTTCTTCTGTCTTGTCTGTCTCTGTCTCTGTCTGTGTCTGTCTGTCTGTCTGTCTGTCTGTCTGTCTGTCTGTCTGTCTGTCTGTCTGTCTGTCTCTCTCTCTCTCTCTCTCTCTCTCTCTCTCTCTCTCTGTCTCTCTCTCTCTCTCTCTCTCTCTCTCTCTCTCTCTCTCTCTCTCTCTCTCTCCTCTCTCTCTCTCTCTCTCTCTCTCTCTCTCTCTCTCTCTCTCTCTCTCTCTCTCTCTCTCTCTCTCTCTCTCTCTCTCTCTCTCTCTTCTCTCTCCTCTCTCTCTCTCTCTCTCTCTCTCTCTCTCTCTTTCTCTTCTCTCTCTCTCTCTCTTCTTTCTCTCTATCTATCTCTCTCTCTCTCGTCCTCTCTCCTCCCTCTCTCACTCACTCTCTCATTCACTCACTCACTCTCTCACTTCTCACGCTCACTCACTCACTTCTCACTCACTCACTCACATTCACTCACTCTCGCACTCACGTCAACAGTCACAGTCACTCACTCTCTCTCACTCTCACTCTCTCTCTCTCCTCTCGCTCTTCGTCTCTCTCTCTCTCCTCATATTGTATATGAGATTCTTTTCTCTCGTCTTTTCTTTTTTTCTAAACATGATGTAATCTATAACACAAAACCCACTTTTTTCTTTTACTTTTTAATCTTATCCCACCTACTATAAATCCACAAGCTAAGTCACTTTACCCTATAACCTTAACAATCATCCAATATCCCCCAAGCTTTTCTAAACGATATCATTACCTCACACGATAAAAAAAATAATACACTACTCATTGTTTATCCATATAACAAAGGATCATCTTTGGGTATTCATGACAAAAACATTCTTAGCTTAAGGGTGTATAAGAATTGCAGTCATGTTGATGGCTTCCACGCCCCTGGGGTACTTTGCTTGCGGCTTCTTGCGGGGGAATAGAAAGAGAGAGAGAAAGAGAGGGAGAGAGAGAGGGGAGAGAGGGAGGGAGAGGGGAGAGAGAGAGAGAGAGAAGAGAGAGAGAGGAGAGAGAGAGAGAGAGAGAGAGAGAGAGAGAGAGAGAGAGAGAGAGAGAGAGAGAGAGAGAGAGAGAGAGAGAGAGAGAGAGAGAGAGAGAGACAGAGAGAGAAGAGAGAGAGGGAGAGAGGGAGGAGAGGGAGGAGAGGGAGGAGGGAGAGAGAGGAGAGAGAGAGAGAGAGAGAGAGAGAGAGAGGAGAGAGAGAGAGAGAGACGAGAGAGAGAGAGAGAGAGAGAGAGACAGAGACAGAGACAGAGACAGAGAGAGAAAGAGAAAGAGAAGAGACAGAGGAGAAAGAGAACAGAGAAAGACAGAGAAGAGAGAGACAGAGACAGAGACAGAGAGAGAGCGAGAATGAGAAAGAGAATAGACAGACAGACAGAACAGACAGACAAACCCACTACAACAGAACCACCTTTTGGGACTTTTGCCAAGCACAGCCCGCGAGCAGCACATGTCTCCCCGCCTCTTAGGAAGCGAGCGGGCGTGGGCGTGAGTGGGCGTGTTTCCGCACGGAACAAAGGCTCCCTCTAAGATCTTTCACGTACATCTCACAAGGCTACGATCGCCGCCCACCGGGATGTAGCAGTTCTAGTCACCCCTTTTCGCCTTCGTCTCCTTCTCTCTTCTCTCTCTCTCTCTCTCTCTCTCTCTCTTCTCTCTCCTCTCTCTTTCCTCTTCTCCTCTCTCCCCTCTCCTTCTCTCTCTCTCCTCTCTCTCCTCTCTCTCTCTCTCTCTCTCCTCTTCCTCTCTCTCTCTCTCTCTCTCTCTCTCTCTTCTCTCTCTCTCTCTCTCTCTCTCTCTTCTCTCTCT
>NW_020869553.1:403145-406360 GCF_003789085.1 Penaeus vannamei | reverse complement strand
AGAGAGAGAAAGAAAGAGAGAGAGGCAGAGAAACATATCTATTTTTAAAACTCAATCTAAAATAGGAGACACGCCATCCTTTGGCATCCCACATATAGGAGGGTTAATTCCATACTGTATTCTGTAATCCGATTTTCTGTAATACTCCGCTGTGATATGAAACTTATCAGGCATTATGGTATTTTTTCATCTACTGACGGCATGGTGAGCGATTTGTTAGAAATATATATGAAGTATTTATAGATGTTTGTATCATCAATGTGATCTGAAATGATATAGATGATGATGATGATGATGATGATGATGACGATGACGATGACGATGACGATGACGATGACGATGATAATGATAATGATAATGATAATGAAGATGATGATGATGATGATGATGCTGATGATGATGATGATGATGACGATGACGATGACGATGACGATGACGATGACGATGAAGATGAAGATGAAGATGATGAACACGGAGACGAGATCGAAGATGAAGACAAAGATTGGTGATGACATCGAAGAAACTGATGAAAATGACTGCCGACGGTGGTGACGGCGACGGCAGCTCCTCCCCCCAACACTCACATTTCGGCGAAGTCGAACTCGAAGATGGAGCGCGTGTCGTCGATCTCCCTCTGGTCCGCGAAGGGCCTCCCCGCGCCATCCTCCAGGGACTCGTGGCGGGCGCCCTGTTGGCAGCAGGGAGGCCCGCCCGCGCCGCCCATCCTCCTGCTGACGTCGTAGGTGTTGGTCGTGGTCACGCCCGAGGGCTTGGCCACCCAGAACATGGACAGCGCCTTCTGCACCCGCTCCGTGCTGAAGGACTTGTGCAGCTCGCGTCTCGCCGACATCATGGGCCCGCGTTCGGTTCCTCGGATTTTAGGGACGAAGGTTTTCGTCGACTCGTCGGGTGGGTTGGCTATCATTGTCTCTCGTTTTCTTGTTTGCTAATTTTGTGCTTTATTTTCGTTATGTTTTAGGGTTTTGTCTTGCTATTTTTAATCTATATATTCTGTATTAATGAATCTGAATTTATTTCGTTCGTTTGCTTGTTTTTTTTTTTTTCAAAATGAAAAATAGCGACGGTGATTAGTTTGCGAAAACTATATACCTTTTTATGAAGGGCTTTTACGTCTTTCAATTTGTTCATAGGAAGAACAACGACGCAAAGACACTGAGACAAACGAAAAATAACACAGAATAGCAATCAAAAATAAAAATAAAACGAAAGACTAGAAACAAAAGCAGAAGCATCAGACCAAATGCAATAACAGAGATTCCAAACCTATTCAGTGCATCGAAACTCTTTCCTGTCCGGTATTCGAACCTCCTTCTCACCCTACAACGAACTCTAACGCTTAGCAATAACTCCCATAGAATAAAACCCAAATACAAAACCCCAAGATACACAAAACCATATAACAAACGCTTATGCTAACTAAATAACTCCTTTAAAATAAGAATAAGACGCCAGACTCACTTAACAAAATCCCTTAACTCGACCTGAGCGTTCGTGTACTCTCTCGGATTCAAGTTCCCCGTTCGCAGACAGACGAGTCACGAACGACCGCTTCTTGCATGCGGAGGTCAACGGTCGGGGAGGAGAGGGAGCGGGGGAAGGGGGGGGAGGGGAGGAAGAAGCTCCTCGTAGGATCCAATTCTGTAGGAACCGCCCTGATCTTATAAGAGAATGGATCTTTTTTTCTTCTTCTTTTTTATGAATCCACCGATTTTATGAGGGAATTAAAGTTCTTTTTTTTCTTCTTAATTTTTACGAATTCATCCTAGTGTTACGAGGAAATTCCTATTTTTCTCTTTCTTTTTTTAGGAATACGGGTAGGTGATGGTTATTAGAAGCGAAAGAAGTCTCTGCTTTAACTACTTTTGAAACATGATTTGCATACGCCGCACGCAGGACCCATTGAATACGCTTATAAATAAAAAAAATAAATAAATAAATAAATATACTTATAAGTATACTTATAACTTGGGGGTCCTCACTACACTGGATTTCTTATCTTGAATTCTTTGTGATACAAGCTTATATCTCCTACTGAGGAGATATGCTACGATTCCTGTGTAATAGTATGTACTATATAGTATATATTACTATCTAATTTGTTGTATGGTTTAGTAACGATGCACTGCTTTTGGATTTACTGTTTTAAAGTTACGACGATATTTTTGCTGCGTAGCATCTCAGGCTAAGTCAGTGGAGTTTAAAATGTCCTTAAAATCGCCTGCATGCTTAGAAACCTGTTTTCTTCGGGTATCTGCAACTGCGAGCTTTTACTTTTTAAGCGTTTAATGAAGAGGTTAATTTGCGTTCTCTTAACGCCGTCTGGTTGGTATTCAAACGATTTTGTCTGCTAGAGAGAGAGAAAAAAATAGCACTGTTTAATCGCTTTCCGGAATGTTCACTTGATTTTCCCTTCATCCGATCACCACCGACGTCATTTTCCTGCCGATCTTTCCTCGCAGGACAAACCCAGCGGCCGGCCACTGCGTCTGAGAGCACTAGGCGTCGTTACCAAGTCGTCGAAAATGTACTCGGAGAAAAAGTGGCCATGCAAGCAGAAAGTCCAAAGCCCGGAGCCGCGGCTTTTCCAAAGGCACGTCCAGCCGCGGTGCGCACTCGGGCGGTCCCAGCCACGTTCTGGAGGCTGACCGCGCTGTCCTGGGTCCTTCTCGACCCTCTCTCCCCCTCCTTTTTCGTTCTTTATCACCGAGTCCTACGTGGATTTTTAATGCCTCTCCGTCTGCTCCTTGGTTAATTCATAGTGCTCCTGCGGGCCCGACCCCTTCCCAGGAACAAGGGCCGAGGGAAGTGTTTTCATCAAAGGGTAATTGGCTTATTACTCTTTCCACTGAGGACTTCCAGGTACGCGACCCAAGAGTTAAAAGGGGGAGTTTCGCTTGATAAGACGAGGGTGGGCTTAAACAGGTAGCTGGGAGGGATGTAGGGTTGCCATAAGAAGGGAGTCCCGGCCGCCCATAGGTCTAGATGTCCGATAATGAAGGGGAAATATGACGCAACACAGACGGAATTGCAACATGGGGTAATGGAGGGCCTTCTTCAGGGGAGCTATGATAACATACACACCCCCAAAAGAGAATACTATGTTGCGAAAGACACCTTGCCCTCGACGTATTACAAATGTGGCGACTTTTCTACATTTTCATTTTTTGCAAAATGGTCACGGATGGATGCAAATA
>NW_020869553.1:393145-395645 GCF_003789085.1 Penaeus vannamei | reverse complement strand
CCTACCATCCTCCATCCCACCCTTCCCTCTCCCTACCCTCCCTCCCTCCCTCCTCGCACATACCGCCCATCTGCATTCCATGGGTGTTGGTACTTCCCACGCCCACGCAGGATGGGACTTCGACTCCTCTCCCATTGGCCACCACCTACATTCACGCTCCCAATAAAAATAAAATAAAAATAAAATAAAAAATAAAATAAAAATTCAAGGCACGTCATTTAATTAATCCATTTGACTAATTTTTGTTGTTAGTAATACAGCTGTCGTTGTTGGTGTTATGTTATTATTACTATTATTAGTAGTCGTGTTATTGTTGATTTTATTAGCAAAATTGTTTTTATTATCATTATTATTATCATAGTTGTTCTGTTATTGTCTTATAGTCATTGTTCATAGTTATTCCTAGTATTGTCATTGTTATCGTTATCATTGTTGTTATTACTGTTGCCATTGCTGTTGTAATTATTACAATCCTTCTTGTAATTGCAAGTTCAGTTGTTATCGTCGCTGTTTTTATTAATGATAGGGATCATATTTTTGTTGTTTCGCTTATATACCCAAAGCATACACACGAACAGACACTGAGAAATGTTTTTTAATATTCTTAATGAAGCGAAGATGACGAAAGAAAATCGAAACACTTATTAGAGATAGAGCAGCGCCCGTTCCTTTATCAGTTTATGATTTACCGAATCTTTTATGTAGATTCGTGTCACGCTCATCCTAATCCCTTTTCTATCTTCTATACACACAAGCACACACATATATATCTATGCTGTCTGTTTGCCTCTTTACCTGTCCATCTATGAGCATATATGTTGGTGTCTGTCTGTCTGTCTGTCTGTCTGTCTCTGTCTCTCTCTCAATCTCTCTCTTTCTCTTTCTTTCTTTCTTTCTTTCTTTCTTTCTTTCTTTCTTTCTCTCTCTCTCTCTCTCTCTCTCTCTCTCTCTCTCTCTCTCTCTCCTCTCTCTCTCTCTCTCTTTTATATATATGTATATATATATATATATATATGTCTGTCTGTCTGTCTGTCTGTCGTCTGTCTGTCTGTCTGTCTGTCTGTCCATGTCTGTCTGTCTGTCCGTCTGTCCATCTGTATCTTATCTGTCTGCCTGCAACCCTCACCACCTTCCCCTGAAGTACACGAATGTACTCTGGTGACCTTAGAGCTAATTACTCGCACGTAAGGTCAACGCCCGTCCCCTCCCAGCGCTGAAAATGCTGGTGCAAGACGACCCACTCCGAACATTTTGCAACCGGCGGCCCTCCCTCCCTTGCGCTGGCGAATCAATGCCGATTTTTCCAATACTGGCCTCCGTTCTTGGCCCAGACATGGCCATCAGCCGAGCCCCGTGGCATGGCCTCACCTGAAAAACAAACCATGTGGCCAGGGGAGGCCTCAGTCGCCGACCCATGGGCCACGGTATCACCCTCTCGAAGTCCCACACTTTAAAACCTGCCTCGTCCCAAAATCTCCCGAAATTGTGCTTCCCAGTCGATTTCCTTCCTTAAAAAACTACCGACGAAGGGTTTACGGCTCGTGGGCTTACCTTTCGACGTCGACGAAGCGAGAATTCCGTAACCTCCCGTCGAGCAGTGAGGAAAACCGAGCGAGGGTTCGACGGCGGTCCACTCTCGACACTAGTTCACGACCAACTGTTTGATCCGAGAGCGAGAGTGAGGCGACCTTACCCCCTTACCTCGCTCGATGGGGCCTATTTTCAATCATTTTTTTTCTTTCTGTCACTACTTCTAAGGGACGGCGATTCATCATTCATCTGGTACTTTATTAAGGCAGGAGTGGTTTTAATTTTCTACATTATTTTACGATATGTATCACCTGTGCTTTGCTTTTTTGGATTTTAATAACTTCCTTGTTTAAATGTATTAGCGTTTTTTTTAACAGATTAATATTTCATCTCATTAATTGATCTCTCATGAACAAAAGAAAATGGGACAGACACTTTATTCTATTTTTGAACAGAAGTATTCTCAGGACTATCCCTATTACCAGGATAAAACGAATATATTTATGGGCAAAGGAGCGGCCATTGGGTCAACTTAGGACGGTCGTCTGGCAGCGCGGAATCCGTCGTCGTACCGTAATTCCTATAAATACCAATGTTGTGAATATTTTCCTGTACCTCCTCTTTCCTTTTAATTAAGATTAATATAGATATTCCGAAATTATAATGACTAAGATTTTGATTTCAATTTGCCGTGTTACTAATCTATAACGTAGCATAGGTTAGGCAGGTTAGGTTAGGATAGTTATGTCCTGTTCGTTGTTAGTGAACAGGATGGAGCTGTTTGTTACTGTTCTCGGAAATGATGACATTATTTTTCTGAAAAACAATTGCATGCTTCTTTATAAATCTCTCTATCTATCTCTCTGTCTATCTATCTATCTATCTATTTCTCTATCGTTTTCTCTCTCTCTCTTTCTCTCTTTCTCTCTCTCTCTTTCTTTCTCTCTCTCTCTCTCTCTCTCTCTCTCTC
>NW_020869553.1:368560-378560 GCF_003789085.1 Penaeus vannamei | reverse complement strand
TTCATCCGCCGAAAAAAATGGAATTCAAAATTTTCTAATAGTAGAATTAGATATGATTTCCACCTGAAAGTTTCTGGGCCACGACGGTACAAGAAAGTTGCCAAAGATGAGGATTTAACTTCACTGAGGAATGAGATTTGAGTTACAAGAGTGGAACAATTACACGCCCAGTGGACCAATCTAAACCAATTTTTTTTTTTTTTTTAATATCAATCATTTTGTTATTGGGGAAACGATATTTTGGAAACTTTAATTTCAGAAAATAATGAGCCAAAAGCTAAAATAGGCCGGTTTTCTCTTCTATCCTGTTATGTCTACACCCATGAAACTTGGTATGTAGTAGGAAGTGCCCAAGACCTCTCTGGTTCTAGATTTTTAAGTTCCTGGCTCCTTGTTAATCCTGCTTTTTGGGTCTTAAAAACACAAAAATCTCTAATTTGTCAAGATGCCAGAGAACCCTGAGGTTCCCTATACCAAGAAAATACGCTCCGTTACGAGGCCTTCGCAACAAGTAGTTGGTCATCTCTGTCTCTTTCCGTTCCTGAGGGATCCTGCTTCTAAAAATGGGCGTACCACTGTGTGTATCTTAATCTAGGCGATTTGGGACCCCTCTGTATCTGTTTCTACCAGGTCGATTCTTGAAGATTGGCCCGACTACACATCAGCCCTAGCTAGTCTGGAACCCTGTTTTGCAGGACCCTGAAAACCCGCCAAGATGCGTCTGTGTATTACTATACTGGCCCCGCTGTCAGATGACGATTCTTGAACTTTGCTTTACATATTTTTGAGTATTGATCTGTTTGGGAGTAAATTGGAACTCACGGACAAGAGGAGACCCCGCGCTCCCCCCTTGTTAGAGAGATTTTTGTTTTTGGCGTGAGGACAACCCCTCACCCCCCATTTTAGTGATTCGGGGATGAGAAGAGTTTGGTTTTGTATGTATGTATATGTATATAAATATGTGTATGTATGTATATGTATATAAATATGTATGTGTGTGTGTGTGTGTGTGTGTGTGTGTGTGTGTGTGTGTGTGTGTGTGTGTGTGTGTGTGTGTGTGTGTGGTGTGTGTGTGTGTGTGTGTGTGTGTGCGCGCGCCTGTGTGTGCGTGTGTGCGGGTGTATGCTGTCTAAGTGGGCCTGCTGCAGCCATCAGAGTATTTATTACCCTACTCATCATATCAGGCGAGATAAGGACTCTCATGAGGCATATCACCAAAGAATGGGGCAATCTGCCGTCCTAGATTCACTCCTGGCAGATCCAAAACAGACTTATCCTTGTACTTCAAATCAGTGTAATTTATGGTCTTAAGTTCAGTTGTGTTGCTTGCAGGCTACACTCACTGCAAGTTGGCATTCAAATCAGTACATTGTGAATCACTCTGGGAGACCCCGAGACTAATTAATTAGAGGAATTCTAACGACTGGGTTAAAAAAGTCCAGCCTATATACTGATGCTTGTAGTTCAGCAATGGTTTTTGATGGGGCATGTCAGTCTTCCTCTTTTGAATTCAGGCATAAAGAATTGCTGTGCTCTTACACTAACGTATTCCTACGCTTGAATGGAATGGATAATGGGTAAAGTTATCTTCCTAAGTCAATGTGATGCAATACTGGGCAATAATGCCACCAATCTTAATTATGATGATGCCATCTTGCAGCCTCTTAAAATATTTAATTATGTTTGGTCTGTGGTATCGAAATTCTACAACGCTTTAAATGTAAAGGTAATTTAGTGTATGACTGGGGTATCATTCCTGGAAATAAGCCGATGGATTAGCCTGGAAGCAGGAGCATGAACTTGCTCATCTAAATTATTTGGAATTGCTTGTACCTGTAAAGGACAAAGTTTTGCATCCTCAAAGTCCTGAAATTACCAATTTTGCTACAAGGGAGTAAAACTCTTGATTTCATCCTGTAGCTAGGGAACCTTGGGAGGCAAAGCCTTTGATTTTAGAGGTTTATTGGACCAAGACTTACATCAAGGTCTTCCTGTATCTGACGTGAACCTGGTTAGTCAGGACTTTCCCGCAATCTTAAAGATAAATTAATTTTCATAATCTTTATTTCCTTTTTTTATCTATGTCTTCTTTTCTATGTCATAATTGCAGATACTATAGCTCATTTAAAAATATATTGAAAAATGTATTAGACATCTAAGGTTGTAAGGCTCTGTATGTTAGAATGGTAGTGAAAAGGGTAAAATGTGAAAAGCCAATGGAGTATGAAGGCCATTCAGGACTGATACAAACCCAGCCTTTCATCCTTTCAGCATGGCTCTCTCACTTTAGGATGTGGACGCAAAGGGATGACAAAGAGAAGAAAAAGAAAAGGGGGAAAAGAAAATACCATGCAAAATCAGTTGTGGCAAGGGCTGAGGCCCAAGGTAGGGGCAATCCCTTTACCTTGGGTCTCAGTCTCGGTCTCCTAAGCCCCCATGACATGCAAGGGAGGATGGGGGATACTATGGCACATCAATTTCAGGAAAGAACAAATTGGCAACTCAACTTAGACTCTGGGGCATCCTATAAACCACTTACATCCAGGGTAATATGTTACATTACTTTAATGAAATTTCCTGTATTGCAAGGCTTTGTTTCTTTTTATCTTCTCTTACCAGTGGTATTATATTATCAGTGAATGAGCTTTTCTATGTTGATATAATGAGTGAGTGAATGAGATTTTCTATGTACATAATGTAGTGAATGAGATTTTCTATGTACATAATGTAGTCCATGAGATACCTTTTTACTTTTTCTACAGTAACCTCTGCTATGTACAATATATATATCATACTCAACCCTCAACCTAACACATCTAAACATATAAAATCACTGGATAATGCATACTTCCTTCAGCATTCATTTGATCTTTTCAACAGTTTGATTAATTCAGTCAGCTTAGTATGTTAAACTCTTATCATAAAATGTTGTACATTTTATGAGAATATTCCCCAGGTGGTCGCTGAAAATTAAAACAAAATAGGACTCTTGTGTTTATTTAGTGAACTGCAGAAAAATGCAGCACAATTGTACTGAAACCTATATGAGAGAGAGAGAGAGAGAGAGAGAGAGAGAGAAGAGAGAGAAGAGAGAGAGAGAGAGAAGGAAGAAGAGAGAGAGAGAGAGAGAGAGAGAGAGAGAGAGAGAGAGAGAGAGAGAGAGAGAGAGAGAATCATTATTTGCAGATCAAGTTGTGAGAGAAGAAATGACATCTTACTATGCTGAAAAAGGTTGCCAACTTTACCAAAATAACCTCTATCTTTTGGTAAAAATGGTGTAACATACAATCAATATAGTGCTCACAAACAATAAAAATCACGTTATATCAACAAACTTATACAAGAGGGCTTCAGGGATTTTCCATCAAGTAGCTGAAATGTTTCTACAGAAATTTCACCTTTTTTCCTCATGTTTAATATTAATAATATTAATATTAATAATATTCCTAACAAGTTCAATATTAATAATATTCCTAACAAGTGGTCACATTTATCACTTTCACTTTCAGTTAAACACACGTAACAGTCTACCCGAAATGGAATTTCACCTTTAACAGGAACCTTGTGCGGACTTGTGCTGGATTGTATACTATGAATTCATTGTACATGAGTGTGTAATTTGTGCTCCCTCCTAATTTCACAGCAGGCCCCAAAGGTACCACTGTCCCGTCAGACCTGAAATAAATAAATAAAACTGTTTTATTACTAGACAGCGAAGTCCTTTTATTACTCTTCTAATAAGAAAAGCAATTAAAGAGAGGAATCCCCAGGTAATAATTACTTTTGTTCACTTATAACAATAGCAACCCCCACAATAATGATAATAATATTGATAGTACTAGCAGTACTAGTAGTAGAAGTTGTAGTTTTGGTAAAAGTACTAGTAGCATATTAGTCATAGCTGTAGTAGTAGTAGTAGTAGTAGTAGTAGTAGTAGTAGTAGTAGTAGTAGTAGTAGTAGTAGTAGTAGTAGTAGTAGTAGTAGTAGTCGTCGTAGTCATAATAGTAGTTGTAGTCGTAGTCGTAGTCGTAGTCGTAATAGTAGTGTAGTCGTAATAGTAGTCGTAGTCGTAGTCGTAATAGTAGTCGTAGTCATAGTCGTAGTTGTAATAGTAGTCGTTGTTGTAGTCGTAGTCATAATAGTAGTCGTGGTCGTAATAGTAGTCTTAGTCATTGTCGTAGTCATGGTAGTAGTAGTTGTAGAAGTAGTAGTTGTTGTAACTGTAGTAGTAGTAGTCATAGTTGTTGTTGTAGTAGTAGTAGTAGTAGTAGTAGTAGTAGTAATAGTTCTAGTAGTAGTAGTAGTCGTAGTAGTCGTAGTAGTTGTACTAGTTGTAGTTGTAGCAGTAGTCGTAGTGGCCGTAGTAGTTGTAGTTGTAGTCATTGTAATTGTAGTAGTAGTAAAAAAGCAATGATGATGATAATGACGATAACAAAATACTAATATTAGCAATAATACTAAAAATAACAATAATAAGGATAATGACAATAATAACAATAGCATTAATAATACTAACAAGAAGTCTCGCAATGCTAATGAATTCTTTAAGAAATTTCTGGATTCGGATCACCGCCAAAATTTCATAGCATCTAAGTAGGACTGACAAAAAAAAATAATACTAACAATATTATTAAAATTAACAGTAGACTAAAGATGAAATGAATAGTAGAAAAGAATGATGATGATGATGATGATGAAAAATCTGCTCATATCTTTTTAAATTATTGTGCAAACCAATGAAAAAAAAATAACCTAACCAATGCTACCAAAACCATTGGCAGAGGTAGTAATAATCATAATCATAATAATAATGATAATAATAGCAGTAATAATAATAATAATAATAATATAATAATAATAACAATAACAACAACAATAATAATCAAAATGATGATGATGATGATGATGATAATAATGATATTATAATTTTGCAGATACTAATACAAACATTATCACTGATAAAAATCAATAAAAAATCAACTACCTATTAATGCATATTCACTTTAACTTTCTTTTATGTGGTTGCATGTAGACATACATGAAAAAACATAAATAACAATATTAATAATATGAACAAGAACTTTTTAAAAATAATAAAATTAAGGTTAATGGTGAACAAAGTAGAATAACTATCAACAACAGCTTTATCATAAGAAGTAATAGCTATGGTGAAAAATAATGTTACTCTCTCTGAACTAAATCAAGTCTTTACTTTGTTATTAGTCAGAAAAATACTTACAACTTTGTGAGGTTCTTGCTTGGTGGCACAAATCTTCCGCAGCCCTTGACTGAGTGACAACCACTAGGGAGTTTGTTGGCATTGTAGTCAGCATCCAGTAAGTCATTTGTCTTTCCTAATGATACTTCTGACAACAACAACAGGCCAACATTATTTGACTCTGATGCCCAGCAGTAATTGGCACTTTTGCTCGCCATGTCAGCAAAATAGATGCCTTTGCCAAACTGTCACGGAAGAGAAAAAGAATCCCAAAGTGATAAAATAAAGTGAAATCTAGTGGCATTAACACATCAGATACTGTAATAATGAAAGGATGGGTAGGTAAGAATCTAATCATCTTATCCCGTGGTCAATAAAAACACTTTATGTAACACCAGTCTTACCATGTATCCAGTAGAAGGAGCTTCTGGAGGAGCAATCCTTAAACCTTGGCTCAGGATTCCAGCCCAGTTTGAGAGTCGGGAACCGTGCCATAACAACATGTTATTCCCAACATCCTTGAATCTTTCATATTCACTCTCTTTCCTGCATTCAAATAACTCCAACAGTTCTAGTGAATATTGTCTGTGGGTCTTGCCATGATTTTTGAGCAGGTAATTCTCTATTACCTGCATGAAAAAAGAAAATGAGTTCATATGCACTCAAACATATGTAGAAATATAAAGAGAAAAGGAGTCTGTTTGTCAAACTCCTTTCCTTCCACATGTGTTTACCAACTTATGTCATTAATATATCAGCATTTTATCAAAGCATATGTGCATTATTGTTAGTTTCTCATTTGCAACAGTGAATGAGCGGGAGCATACCTATTTTGTCATCTTTTATGACGCAAGGCTTTCAACAGTTTCTCAATATCTCTTTTTTCATTACAAATTAGTTTTCATGTCTAACTATCAAAGTTGCTAAAATATAGTTACAGAAAAATGAAAAACAAATATGGATTTCTTTCTTTTTTCCTCTTCTCAGTATATGGTTTTTACTCCACCTCATTTTACCTTTGTATTATCATTCCTTCCCTCCCTAAAGGAAAGTACCACAAATCAGATTTGAAAAGTAGTCAAAAAGGAAACAAAATTGAAGATGGCTACATGTTAACAGGCAAGACAAATGTGTGGTCGTTTTTATCTTAGTCAGTGGGTGCAGATGTAACTGCAATTCATAGTTAGCAGTACAGTACATTTGATGTGAAGAGATAGCAGTCTATTTTGACACTATTAAATGTATACAACCAAAATCTCGCATAAAATAAGTAAATATAAACTTTACCTTAAAATCTGCAGATTCTTTTTCAACAGGAGAAATATCACATTTAAGACTAAGGTAATGTTGGTCAGCTGGATGAACATTGATGTCTATAGGCTGGTCTAGAACACTGAGTGCTGCTTGAATATCTCCCAAAGCCTCAAGTAATGACATCTTCTCCTGAAGTTCTGTTCTCGTGCGAATAAGAGGTGGCACTTTCATCCCAAAATAATGAGGTATTCTGGAAAAGAGAAAATGTGGATATAAAGAAACACTGTTCTGCTATGACTATCTTGTAGAGCATCTTCCTTTTCATAATATTTGAATACATAATATTAAGATTTGCTTAATATGCATGATACTTCATGGGAAAGAGGTTGTTATGCATTCTGGACATTGTGCAAACAATATATTACAGTATATTTAGCAGAGCTGTGTGGAGATACTAATAAACTATAATACAGTTGTCTTGACAGTCATACAGCATATGCTTCTCTCACAGGCAGCAACTTCTTCAGTCATATAATGTATAAAGTATTGTCTAATATAAGACCACATACTAGGATTTCTATACATAATAGCCTTATGAAACCACAGGGGTACATGAAAATATTGGCCTTTGGACTACAGACATTTGAAGAGTTCAATTTTATGCACTGGAAAATGTATTTTTCACTGACATATCTCAAATACAGAAAGTGTCAGTAGAGCACAGATTTAGAGAAGTTATCACAATTACACCTCATGCATGAATAAATGTAAAGGAAACGCGTATATTATCATAAAAAAGTGTATTTAGATGATTTCAAAAGTATTTTGAGGAGGAAAAGATGCAAGACTTGGATGGATAAAGTAAATCATGCAATATCAAAATTGCGAACTCCCAATCACTACAATGTGTAATTGGAAGAACAGGACTCTATCAATCACTCAGGCAAAAATACCTTGCATGAGAAGTAAGAGTTTGTGAAATCAGGAAACTTGCCAAAGAGTACCAAATACATATGAGGATGTATGTGTATGTATATGTGTATGTGTATGTGCATGTGTGTGTATTGGTGTGTGTGTGTAGGTGTGTGTATAGGTATGCATGTGTATGTATGTATTTGTGTATATATGTATGTGTATATGTGTATGTATGTGTGTGTATGTGTATGTGTATGTGTATGTATGTGTATGTGTATGGGTATGTATGTGTATATGTGTATGTATGTGTGTATGGGTGAGTATGGATGTGTATAGGTGTGTATGTATGTATGTATGTATGTATGTATGTATGTATGTATATATGTATGTCTGTATGTATGTATATGTGTGTGTGTGTGTGCATGTAATTGAGCGTGTGTGCATGTAAGTGAAGGTGTGTAGCATGAAGTGAGAGTGTGTGTGCATGTAAGTGAGTGAGTGAGTGAGTGAGTGAGTGAGTGAGTGAGTGGGTGTGTGTGTGTGTGTGTGTGTGTGTGTGTGTGTGTGTGTGTGTGTGTGTGTGTTGTGTGTGTTGTGTGTGTGTGTGTGTGTGTGTGTTGTGTGTGTGTGTGTGTGTGTGTGTGTGTGTGTGTGTGTGTGTGTGTGTGTGTGTGTGTGTGGTGTGTGTGTATGTGTGTGTATGTGTGTGTGTGTGTTTTTCATTTGCCTTGAAAAGTCTTAAAAGAATCATGTATTTTTTAGAACTTAATTCTCCACACCAGAAATTTGTATATTTGTCACACACACAGACAGACAGACATACAGATAGACACACACACCACACACACACACACACACACACACACCACACACACACACACACACACACACACACACACACACACACACACACACACACACACACACAAAGGGTAAAAAATATCTAGAAGCACAGATAGTAAAAAGAATGATAAACATGGAAGCAACATTAACATGTAATTGTGCCATATGTGAGGGGGGGGCTTTGGGAGAGGAAAAGATAATGGTCTGGCTGGATGAAATATGCCATAGAGTAAATAACTTACTACTTCACAAAAAGAAAGACACAGGAAACACAAGACGTATGATTTTCTCACAAAGAGCAAGGCCTACAAGCAGAACACGGGTATGACATTGATAAAATGGGTGTGACTGGAGGGAACTTGCCATTCAGTACCAAATATATTAAGACACTACATACATCTCATAATGAAGTGTTGTGGGAAAAAAGCCTGTCACTTTATAACTGCCTTTGCATGATTGTGGTTGAGAGGACTTCAAGGATTAACAATTACCTGTAATTAAGCAATCATATATAAAAAAACAAACTATGGCAGCATTTAATATTAAGTAACCTAATTCATTCATTCAAGCTTGTGAAGATATTACATTCATGTTCCTGACAATATAATTATAAAAACAATAGCCACTTTATAAAACAGAGAACTTGATAAGAATGAATTGCTTATCTGTGCAAACTTAAGAAAAAGAATCTATTGCTATTATGGAAAGGGAAGTAAGGCCCATGCAAAAAATATGATTACCATATTTAAACATTAGCTAGCTTCCAAAATGTTTCAACTTGGGGAACAGCCTGGACATGCCAAGTCTGTTCGAGTAGTTATGATGCAACCTAAACAGGAAGCTCGGCAGGAGGTGGCTCGTGGCTCACATGCAAGGGCCTAATCTGGATAGTCAACCCTTCCCTCAAGGTGAATCACAGTACATTTTCGAGTTACAGAAGTTTTCCTCTAGTTCTCCTCATTATGTGTACTCCAATTTTTTTTTTTTTTTTTTTTTTTTTTTTCTTCTGTGCTATGCCTGTACTGAAGGTGCACCTACCATCTGTTAATAAGTTGTCTTGATTGTAAATTTACCATCAAAACTTTACAACCATTATATTGCATGCATATGTATGTGCACGTGTATGCATGCACGCACATGTGTACGTGTGCATGCATTCACGTGTGTTTGTTTGTGTCTATGCACATGCACATGTGTTTGCATGTGCATGAATATGTGTATATGTGAGTGTGAGAGCATGTGAATGTGGATGTGTGTGTATGAGTGAGTGTGTGAGTGAGTGTTTGAATTTGAGTTTGAGTGTGAGAGTGTGTGTCTGTTTCCACATGTATGTGGGTGAGTGAGCAAGTGTGTGTTTGCTAATGTAATTGCTGAGAAATATGTGTATCTTACTCTGCCTTCTCCAAACATTTCCATGATTACTTTTACGCATGACAGACAATTAAAGGAAAATGGCCAAGTTGAAAATATGAACTCCAAGTTGCTTGACCTAGTCAAGTAACCTGACAGGTTCAGGAAGGATGAAGTCACTCTCTGTCACATGAGTAATAGGGATTCACAATTCAGTTAGTTTTATTAGTTTTATTGAGGAATAATGAGAGCAGCATAATAATCTCTCTACCATGATATGTCCTCCTAAGAATATATTGTACTTTGGATCACACAAAATTAGATTGGGTTCTTGGATACTGGCTGGAAGATGCTTCGTGCTATCTCATAATTTTACAAACTTGCTGTTCTCCTTATGGGCTAAGTGGAAGCTCAAAATA
>NW_020869553.1:361060-363560 GCF_003789085.1 Penaeus vannamei | reverse complement strand
CCAGATGTCATCCTCCTCTTCGTACACATGCGATGTCTTGGCAATTGGGCAAAGTGCATCTACAGCTGCTCTGCCTTTCACAACCACAACTCTGTCAACACCTTCAAAGAAGTTCTTATATTAACATTTTTATATTTTTGTATCCTGATGATTACACTAGGAAAAGAAAAGAAAAAGGATATTTAAATTGCATTATGGTATATTCTTATATCTAATCAACCTTCCATTCCTCTATTCAATTAATTATTATTGTGAACTAATATATCATTACATGGAGCTATACTACTACCAAATTTTTACATTAACTACATTGTACTTTCACATACATACCCTCAATATTCTTTTTCTCCCAGAACATGTCCTAATGATACAAGAAGAGGAAAATATCAAGCACAGATCTAATATGGTTAGTTATACAAGTGGAAAGAGCTTACACAAGAGGTCTAAGTTAACATTCCAATAACGTAAAAGCCCACCTGTCTTGACACCAGACTTTTGAACAGGTATATTACTGGTATCTTTGTTCTCTTTTTCTTCAATACTTGTGCCTGACACTTTTTCCTTCTTCTTTCTACCTTTGGTTTTCCCCCCACCTGGAGTCTTCGCAGGTATTTTTTCCTCGGGTTCGACTTTTGCTTCCCCTTTGGGTTTGACTCTCTTTGATGTTGAAGGCTTTTCATCATCAACTGGAGTGGAATCTTCGGCAGGAGTTTTTCCGCCCCCATGTAGAAGGCTTCTCATTCCCATTTTCGTCTCCCCTATTGGCTCTGATTATTACTTCCTCTTCCTCCTCTTTGACTTCAGCTTTTTTCTTTCGTCCTCTTTTTGACGTAGAAGGCTTCTCACTCCCATTATCTTCTGCTTCCTCTTTTGGCTCTACCTTGATCTTTACCTCCTCTTCCTCCTCATTGACTTCAGTTTTGTCGCTTTTCTTGCCAGCAACTGGGCTTGTTTCTTCACAGTCACCTCTTCAATGGCTTCTTTGTTGGCTCGTTTTCTTGTCCTCCTTGGCGTGGCTTCAATTTCTTCTGCATTTTGAACAGTGTCTTGAACAGTAGCTGCCGAAGAAAACTTTCATAATTAATCTAATATAATAGGGTAATATGTTAAACTATCTCAACATATATACAGAGTAAATACATGTAATTCTCGTCTCCATGGCATATTTAAAGATTTAATGAACTAAATTCACTACTAAATCTGTGCATGTAAAGAATAATATTGGAAATTAAGAAAATAGGCCACGACAAAGACTGCATGGAGAGTAAGTCCACGGCAACTGGGTTAGGGTCGGGGTCACAAAAACCGATTGGGAAACAGCAATGGAAACAATAAAAGGTCACCTATTTTCACTAAATAACTGAAACATGGAATAACAATTGCAAGGTAGGGTAGCTGTGTATAGCTGTGTAAAACAAAAAAACTTACCAAATTACCAACTTTTTGCTCGAACAAATATACTGGAATTGTTAAGCTTTGCTGGACCACTGAACACAACCAACTGGTGGAGGCCAGTGCCTTACATGTAAGTGTCTCCTATACATTACTTTTATGGATTGATTTAATGCTCTTTGGGATAAGCATTGAGCATAAAGTTTAATATTTAAACATTTCATCCTTATCATAATAATAATTTTAACTGTAAACCTATCATTATAAAGTCTGTTATCATAGCTGTATCATGTATTTACATGATTACACAGCAACGCCAAACTTAAGACCTTGAATTTTCGGATTCTTTTCAGGCTCTGTATCTCTTACGTGTCCAATAACTTCGTTAGTTTTGAGCTGCGGAGGAAGTACATAAAAGAAAAGTTCCTTAGAATCACTCGTATTATCGTTTGCATTTATCATTTTCCGTTTAAAAGAAGGTTGAAGGAAACTGGACCAAAAAGATGGCTCGTTTGAAACTTTTCCAGGTAATAAAATCATTAATTTTGGGACCGCATCTCTCCCTGACAAATAAAAGAATGGTATAACACACAACCACCTGATCAATAACAAACCTCAAATATCTTATTCCAACCCGTGTCATTCCTGCTTTTGAATTCCTTCAAGCGTAATTCCCACGAGTTGACGCAAGCAATCAGAAATACCACAACCTTTTAACTCACCTCTCCGTCTCACCATGTCACCGACTTAATGACCACGACTAACACGAGTTCCGAATGAACAACCAACACCGAATGGCCTCAGTCTTCCTGTAATTGCAAGCGGGAACGGTAATAGTGGTGCAATCGCAGGGGCGGCGCGGGTTTCCTTCTCCCGCTCAAACTTCCTCTTGTTTTCGTCTGTTTGCACATTTTCTTGTTATAACGTGAAAGTTCGTGAGAGAAAACGGAGGCTTGATGAGGGGGAGGCTACTGTAGATTTCATTTTCATTTGAATTTCTATTTTGTTGTTTTTATTAATTCGTATATTGTTATTACTCTTTCTAGGTAAATGTAACACACACACACTCATTCACTCACTCATTCAACTCTCTCTCTCTCTCTCTCTC
>NW_020869553.1:341921-351921 GCF_003789085.1 Penaeus vannamei | reverse complement strand
CTAAAATAACATCAACTACAACAATAATAACAATAATAATACAACTTTCCCTTCAGCGAAAGCTCGAAGGATTTAAGACTATGCTGGAGGAAGGGGGCACTGCTGGTCTTCTATGGCGGGAAGTACATTTATATTCACAGTCTTCGAATTGATCTCTAACATCAACGGCAAGCAATCCTTCAAATTCAGTAATGGAAGGGATGGAAGTGCGAATCCTTTCCGAAGACTTGGGATAGCGGGCGGGACACGGAGAGTCAGTCTTTCGGCAAACAGACTTTTCTCTGTCTCTTGAGGGAATAATGTTCATTTTCAGGAGTACAGTGTTCAGTATCTAAACCAGGATTCTTCAGCTTACTGGTCGTGACCCACTGCTGGGTCGCAAGCGCATGTTCAGTGGGTCACCACATATCAATAATAATAATAATAATAATACATGAATATCTATCTATCTATCTATTTATCTATATCTATCCATCCATCTGTAATAATGATGATAATAATGGGGATAGAATAACAATGGTAATAATAATCAAAACAATAATGATTATAATAATATCAATAACAATTATGATGATAATAAGGATAATGATGATTCCCCTTCGCCCTCCTACCTTCCTCCTCCCCCTCCTACCTTCCCCATTCTCCCCCTCCTATATCCCTCGTCCCCCCCCTCCTCCTTCCCCTCCTCCTAATCCCCCTGTCTGTCTGTCTGTCTGTCTGTCTATCTATCTATCTATCTATCTATCTATCTATCTATCTATCTATCTATCTATCTATCTATCTATCTATCTATCTATCTATCTATCTATCTATCTATCTATCTATCTATCTATCTATCTATCTATCTATCTATATGAACTGATATCGGGCAGAGAGAAAGGTAAGACAGAATGACCACATTAGATCGTGAAGGTAGTATACACAATTAAACTGGGTTGTGATGAAAAAGTTTGAAGAACCTGGATCTGAGTAACTTTTTACCTCCAAATATTGCAATATCTTAGTTTTGAATTATGCAGTGTCCTCTGCAACCCCATGACTTCCTGATAATCAGCTGTTTCTTCTCTGTACGAGCTGTCATTGAAAATTATAAATTTGTATATTATTATTTTTACCATTATAACCATCGTCACCAGTATTGTACATGGCTATCTCAAGTAATGATAATAATATTCAGCCTTGACAAAACCAGAAACTTTATCGAACCTTTATCGAATTAACAGCTCAGCAATATGCCTTCGGTGTGAATAATTGTAAATAATCATTTTCCATGTTCCTATAATTTACCTTTTGCTAAACACCATTTACTGCCATGCGATTTATTAAAGTGATATGTAGTCATCCATTGTTGTCTTCTTTTCCAGTTTCCTGCAAAACAGCCATTCAGGGAAAAGGACCAGAAGTCACCGGGTAAAGGCATGATTCTTAAATGCAATCACTAATTCCAGGGACATAAAATTCATAAAATTAGAATTTCTTTGATCTTGAAAACAATTAATTTCCTACGCACAAGATCTAGCCAAGGGATAGAGTGATAAGGACCACTGATTTAGCAAGAGAGACAATCGATTTCCAAAACTAGAACTTAAGGCATCTCCCTTGTCCACCTTTAGATAATATAAATGTTTATAAAGCGCGTGTTTTACATCGTTCGACGGTCAAGTATACTTTCGTGTATAAAGCGTTAAAAGAGCCTTGCAATTTGAATAATTACAAGGGATCGGATGGCCTCAGAAAATTATATACAGTAAAGGACATCTAGTAGCCATGATCCTCTGTAACCATCATCAACATTTCTTCTGTAATCGCTAACAATTATCGTTATTTTGTTTGTATTCATTTTCTTCAGTTAATTATTACACCTACTTTTGTTCACAACTTTATGCAGTATTTTATTTTTATTTTGTAGCACTGTACATGTGTAACATTTTCTAGACATTTTAGAAACACATTTTACGTAACATTTACCCATCATTAATGGTGATATTGTTAATATCTTCTCTGTTTCATTTAGTTCATTTACTCATGTGCTTAATTCTACAGATATTTCCGCATTGATTTTATTATTCCATGTGCACATCCAGTTTTTATTTGACAATTACTGTTCGTACTACGAGTATATCTATACTTTTCTGTCTACCTACATACATAACACACACACAGATGTTAGATTTAACATGGTAGTATATACTAATATATTTAGATTTAATTATCTTCCTACAATGAATTCAAATATACTTTAATAAGTGTCAATTGTATATTCTAAAAAAATGTGTGAGCTTTTGTTTTCGATATTACATACCGATAAACAATAAACCTTTTACCACCAAGCAAAAAATGTAATTTTGTTTTATTCAAGATAACATATTCTTATTTCTGCCATTGTCATCATCGTTGTTATTATTATCATCACCATTCCTGGGCTCTCAAGAATGGATATAATGAAATACAAAACACGAATTTGGGAGAGAGAGAGAGAGAGAGAGAGAGAGAGAGAGAGAGAGAGAGAGAGAGAGAGAGAGAGAGAGAGAGAGAGAGAGAGAGAGAGAGACGACGAGAGAGAGAGAGAAAATCGAGAGAAGTCCGGTGGAGCTGCTACAGGAATGTACATAAGGGAGACGAAGATGGTTAATGACACGTAGACTGAAGACTGGAGAGGAAAAAAAAGGTAGCCCGAGGAGAAGGATCACTGGTTGCTGCAAGGAGACCACGGAGGCGGCGGGGCAGCGGGAAGGAGACGCAGATGGCACAGCTAAATGGAGGTCAGTGGTTTGCATCGGCGATACCGCAGCCGAAAGTTGGAAAGGTCCACTTAAATATTTTATAATTATGATAATGATAATAATAATTAATTGATTGTATTAATTTATTACTATCATTATCGTTATGATTTTTACTATTATCATTATCATAATTATCACCATTATTATTATTGTTGTCATTATTATTATCTTTATTACCATTATTGCATGTTCTCAGCCTGCCATGCACTGGGGAAGTCTTAAGGCTCCGTCGCCCCCTTCGCCCTCCCGACTGCAGGCTATCTTCCGCCAGGTAAACGCTGCGTCGCAACCTGGTCCACACCAGTCCTCCCTCTGTCTCCGAAGGTGGGGGTCTATGCTGTTCCTTGCGCCTTATGTGATAAACAGTACTTTGCTGAGGCACTCGCCAGTTTCACTAAGCGTCTCTCCCAGCTTCAGTTCGTTCTATCTAGGGGACACGTACTAACAACGAACTCAACTGCCGTCAATGGCTATCAGATAGATAGGTCATCTGCGCGAATTGCCTTTCCCTCCGCTGTAGTCCACGTCTACAGAAAGGTAGAATTCCCCCTTGGTAAATCAGCTGCCCAGTTTCACCCTTAATAGTTTTTTTTTTTAATTCTTTCCTGCTGACAGTCTCTTCGCGTTTCACACCCTCAGTTTACTCCCTTATGCTAGCTACCCTTCGCTTAGACTGCCTGACCCCTCGACCTGACCTGACCTGTCTTCGTTTCCGTTGCTTCTTTTACTGTGTTGCAACTCATACTCTTATATTCCTTCCTCTCCCTTTCCTTTTCAGACCTCAAGATGAAATCAAGGATGATTTTGAAACGTTGTTTTTCATTACATATAGTTTGTGTGTAGTATTTTTCTACCATTGTCAATATTATCATTATTGCTGTTGTTGTAATTCTTCCTTTTCTTCTTCTTTTTCTTCTTATTATTATTATCATTATCATTATTATTATATTGTCATTACCATTACTTCCATTATCATATTTGTATTACTATTATCATTATCATTAAAGTCATCTTTATCATCATCATTATTATGATTTTATCCATTATTATTATTTCATTATTATTTTGATCATTATTATCATTATCATATTATTATTATCATTATTATTATTATTATTATTATTATTATTATTATTATTATTATTATCATCATCATTTTTATTATCATTCATTTTTTTTGTTATTGCTATTATTATTGTTGTTATTATTATAATTATCATCATCATTATAATTTATTATCATTATTAACATCATCATGATTATCACCATTATCATTAGGATCATGAACACAGTCATCATCATTATCGTCATTATTATCATCGTTATCATTTTTATTATTTTATATATTTCTACTGTTATTGTTATTGTTATCATGTTGTTGTAATTATTGTCTGTATTATTATTATTACTTTTATAATTTTGAATCACTATTACCATCGTCACCAGCATTATCATCATTATCATTACTATTATTGGTACCATTATCATCAGTATTATCATTATCATTAACATCACTGTTATTATTATTTTCCCTATCATTATTATATTATCATTATATTATTATTATCATCATCATTATCATTGTTATTGTTATTATTGTCATTATGATTATTATTATTGTTATTATCATTATTATTATCATGATCATTATACAGTAACTACTACTACTACTTCTGATATGGAAATAACTGTCAGTATCATTCATATTATTACTACACTACTAACACAACTACTGTTGATACGATTTTACTCCTACTACTACTTCTACTGCTACTCTTGCTACTACTATTACTACTACTACCACTACTAGTAATACGGGAATAATGATTGTTTTATGCAGTGTGTATGGAGAGTGCAGACTCAGGTTGGTTTATATTGTTAAATAGCATATATGTAGAACATATCTTGTCACTGTTACTGTTATCTTAGCTGAAATAAGCACCATGTGTGAGCCACTGTACATTTAGTCTATTTTACTATACATTAAACCTGTTCGTGTGTGCACATTTTTTTTTTATTGAAGTAGGGATTACAATGTAATGAATAGGAGTATCCTAACAATTGGAATATTGATATCATTATGCAAGTATATATTAGGTTCCATTTCTGCCTCTATCATGACAGATATATTAGTACTCTCTAAATTAATGATGTGACTATGTTAAAAAAAATATTTACAAGTGCATTAGCTATGGCCTTTGGCAAAAAAAATAATGATAATAATAGTAATAATAATGATATTGAATAAACAAATAAAAAATATAAAATCTAAATATATATACAAACGTTGTTCCTGTTTCTACGTCTAATCTTCAAGGAAAGCTCGTCTTGCTTTTGATATCCGTTCTACTTATAGCCAAGTCCAGAGCGTGAAGACGTAGGTTGCATTGAGTCTGAGAATAGGACAAGTAGGCCACAGATATTTCAATAGGGTAATGTAAACGATCTATGCCTGAGGTAGAATTTGGTTAGTAGGAAGCAGCCATTTTAGAAGTTCTTCAGGTTCTACAGTGTCACATGGAGCAAAATTATGTCTTATGATGAACTACGATAAAGACCGTAAATATCTGAAACCGCGGTCGCTCACATAGGGGGGTCCTTACCTTTCGAAATAATGAAAAACGTTATTAATCTTCAGATTGTATACGTTCATTCATGTATTTTCTCTTTAGAATATCAATTCTCCCATATATTAATCTTAAATGTCGCAGGCTGATTTTTTATCGATTCAGTAAGAAATTGGAAGGACTAGACTCAGGAATAATAGGAAGATGTAAGAGAAATATAGGGAAAAAAGGAACAAATATCAATTCCATAGCTGTTCCATGGGACCTCGACCCAGCAAGAAATTTCACCTTACATTTACTTTTTTCCTGCTTCCCCCTCGATACCATATCCAGCAAGTAAAAAAAAAAAAAAAAAAAAAAAAAAAAAAAAAAAAAAAAAAAAAAAAAAAAAAAAAAAAAAAATCAGTTTTTGATTTTTCCTCCTGCACCCTTCTCTCTTCTCTTCTGATCCTCCTCCACCCTTCTATCTCCCTCTCCCTCTCTAGCTGATGTTCTCCATAAGTCACCAATCTCCGATGACCACATATCAGCTGGGATTGGGCCGTGATTAGATGGCGGAGGAGCAGCCTGGATGTTAATTGTGGGTCAGAAATAGACGAATGGATGGACGGCTGACCGAGCAACATATCAGAAAAAAATCTTTCTATCGATTTCCAGTTTTCGAAGTTACTTTCTCTTTTTTCATTTCGATAACTTCCCCATAAAATATCCGTGGATACCGTGGATATACATCCCAGTTACGTGTCTCTATGGTGAGCCACATTTGGAATCCAGGAAGCTGTTCTGACCGGTATACCTGAAGCGTCCACCAATAACCAAGGGGAGTTCGGTGCCGGGCTCTTCCCACGCTGTCGCGGCTTGATGAATCTGTCGTCGGATTAATCATCTACATAACCCTTTTTTTCTCGCTCTGTCTCTGCCTCCCCTTTCTCCCTCTCTCTCTCTCTCTTTCTCTCTATTTCCGCTCTCTTTCTCCTCCTCTTTCCACCTCTCTTTCCTTCTCATTTCGTCTCTCTTTCTCGCTTGCTCGCTCTCTTCCTCTCTACTTCTCTTTCTCTCTCCCTATCTCCTTCTCTTTCCTTCCTTCTTTCTCGCTTGCTCTTTTACCACCATCCTTATTAGTTATTACATTTCCTTAAACCACGACGAAAATATAACATTTGCACAACAAGAGAAAAATACTTAAAGAAAAATCGTTCCCTTCCTTCACTGCAAAGCATTTTAAAACCAGTGACTTAGTGAACGGACAGAATATCCGGTCCCCCCCCCCCATTCCCCCTCCCCTTTTGCCCGGGTCCAATTTGAAAAGAAGCCGCTCTGATGACCGTTAATTTGAAACTACCGAGGCTGCAGTGCTCTCATCTACCGTGCAGGTGGCGCTCTTGAGGGACCGTTTCGTGCCGCTGTAATGGTGTTGATATTTCGTTTTGGACGGTTATTTCGTCGCTAGAGCAAGGGTGTTGAAAATGCAATGTTCAGTCTGCACATTGTCATATAAATGTTGTGGATGGCGTGTAACGAAGAGTTGTAGTGGTGTATGTTATTGTGGCTTAATGGAATGTAGGTCTTTGTATATTTTTTGTACTTACTTTAATGGATGGCGTACGCTCTGTGATATGCTATTCCCATTGCCGCAGATATGCTATGCCACACTATTCATTCTGTTATTTATCTCCTGACATCTTTAACACTGAAGTCGACTGGGTTTTGCTCCCTGTCCCATTATAACATTCAGGGCAATATCTTGCAATAATATTTATAAAAGGGAAAACAAAACAATCGATTAATAAATGATTAGACACCGCTATTTCATCGAGGACTTGACAAGTTGGTGATGATAATCATTTGATGATTGCCAAGTTCGAGATTATGACTAGCATACACGTCGCATCCAGCTGATCACGTCTCAAGTGCATCTTCGCCTCGTTCAGAGGAGTATAGGTATTCTGAGCATCCGCTCTCAGTTGCTTGGGTTTGTGTTTCCTCTTATTCCCAGTTTTATTATCATCTTCCGCCTTCTCTCCCTCTCCCTACTACTTGTCCTCTTTCGTCTCCTAATACTCCTCCTCTTCTTCCTCTTCCTCCGCCCTTTCTCCTCCTCCTTCCCCCTTAATCTCTTCCTCCTTCTCATCATCATAACCACCATCACCACCGCCATCGCCATCACCATCACCAACTTAACAGCAGTTCATTGTAGTATACATCATTACACAGTGCTCTCTTTTCGCTTACTTTACCATTCTTAATAGCCTTTTCTGTGAATGGCTATTGTTCCGTTTTGGAAATTTCTCAATCAAACAGAGCGAACTCCCGTTAAACAGGACAGAGGAAGCCTCGAAAGTACGTCCATTTAGACTTACGGCAAAGTTACTGTGAAGTAATCTAGGACCCGAATCCGTTTAGTTCTATATATGGCACGTGGATAATATTGATCTGCCAGGTGGCTTTAAATATACCTGCATACATACACTTGCACAGATACATACGTACATAAATAAATATATACATACATATATATATATACCCCCACACACTCGAACACACACAGACACACACACACACACACACACACACACACACAACACACACACACACACACACACACAAACACACACACACACACACACACACACGTACATACAAACACATCTGTTTTATTTTATTTAGCCATTTATTTGTATTTTTCTGTCTACCTGTATCGAAAAAGAAACCCAATGAAATGGTTTAACAAGCATTTGCTCCTTGTCTTCTTTCTACCGAGCTAATCACCTGGCAGTTTTCCAATCAGTCCTAATCCCCTACTTCCACCCTTATTGTTCAGTGCTTGGGGCTAATGAACGAATGAAAAAAGACAAGATTATACGGACGGATATAAATGTTAGCCACGCCTTCGCTGTTTATACATACTGCGGTAACGGAACCTTATTTGGGACAATGATATCTCGGTAAGCCAGTGGATCTTTCTGAGAGGAATCACGAATAATTTCATATAAAAGAATTAAGAAAAAAAGTAAAATGTGTGATTTAAAGAAACAAGTGAACGTAAAAGCCAAGAGAGAAAAAAGGATAATAGGACGGGGCGATAAAATTTGCAATTATTTTTTTTTTCGATATACTTGCCGGTTTTGCATAATCTGCAATCCAAAGTAGCTCTAGGAACTCTTGCAATATTCTTATTCAAGCAGAGGCACTCCTCGTCCAAAGGAGGCAGAAACTACTGAAGTGTTATCAGTTTTGCATAAACTGCCCCAAGGAATATATAAGCAAATAGAATCAAATTTAGTTTTATCAGTATTTGAGCCTAATTATAAGAAAGAAATCCTCATAAATTTCCGAGATAGGCCCTCTGAGGAGCATATAAAAACACGAAGCAAATGGTTGGTAAGGAGAATTCGGCGTGCTTTAACACACTGAAAATACGAGGGACTGGCGTATCCTTGGGAACGGGTGTTGGGGAGGAGCCAACCCGGGAAGCGAGGCTGAAGGGGCGAGGATGGCAAGACGTCCATCTGCGCGACGCGACGGAGAGATGTCATCTGCCCTTGACCTCTCTGGGGAGGTCAGTGTCACGGGGATAAGGTTGGTCATGGCAGTGAAGTGTCAGTTCGAGTGAGTTGAAACACATACTCACTATATCTGTATTACATCCCGTAGGCTAGATGTTACAGAACAAAATTAAGAGTTTTGCACACACACACACACACACACACACACACACACACACACACACACACACACACACACACACACACACACACACACACACACATATATATATATATATATTATATATATATATATGTATATAGATATATATATATAATTTATATACACTTATATATATATATATATATTACATATATATATATATATATATATATATATATATATATATATATATATAGATTAAATAGATAGATAGATAGATAAATACGAATATATATATGTGTGTGTGTGTGTGTGTGTGTGTGAGTACACACAACTATGTACATGTATATATATATATATATATATATATATATATATATATATATATATATATATATATATATATATATATATATATATATATAAATATATACATATATTTATATATCTATATATATGTATATACATATATCTGTATCTGTCTATCTATCTATATACATACATACATACATGCATACATATATATATATATATATATATATATATATATATATATATATATATATATATATATACACATATGTATATATATGCATATACACATACATTTATGCAGTATAAAGGAGTAGTCTTGAGCAACCAAAGCAACGGAAAGGCAGCACTTCGTATAAATTATGTGTCGAAACTTCTAAGAAAACTCGTCTCTTTTTGATGTTGAAACTCGCAAATGTAAGTCTTTTAGCAAGAGTTACCGAGGGAAGAAACGCAGATTGCTTCCTGCTGCGCGAATCCAAAACTTATGGCAGGGAGAGAGCGAGAGTAAAATAAGTTACTGGTATTAACAAGTATGCGGGAAAGTAGACAGGAAATCGGGAACGCACGAGGAATGGCTGGAGTAATGCTGATGTTGGCGTTCAGCTGAGTCAAATGAAGTGAACTGATGTAGCAACAACTTATTCTATTCCTTGTAAAACTTTTTGATAACTGGTTTAGATAGGGACA
>NW_020869553.1:306921-309421 GCF_003789085.1 Penaeus vannamei | reverse complement strand
TTCCGCTTTTTCTTTTTTTTCCTTTCTTTTTGTCTCTGCGCTCACTCTCCTTTTCTTATTCGCCAAACGTGAGATTTCCCCCGTAACGTTTTTAGAAGTTGTGGAAAAAGACGCAAAACTCGATAACGAAACACGCAGAGGATTACGAGCAGATGGGGGGATACGGGGGAGGGAGGAGGGATTATGGAGGGAGGGAGGGAGGGAGGGAGGGAGGGAGGGGAGGGAGGGAGGGAGGGAGGAGGGAGGGAGGGAGGGAGGAGGAGGGAGGGAGGGAGGGAGGGAGGGAGGAGGGAGGAGGGAGGGAGGGAGGGAGGGAGGGAGAGAGAGAGAGAGAGAGAGAGAGAGAGAGAGAGAGAGAGGGGAGGGAAGGGAGGGAGGGAGGGGATTTGATGGGGAGGAGGGAGGGAGGGAGGGAGGGAGGGAGAGAAAGGATTTGCATGAGGAGGAGGGAGGGAGGGAGGGAAGAAGGGAGGGAGGGAGGGAGGAAGGAAGGGAGGGAGGGGATTTGCATGGGGAGGAGGGAGGGAGGGAGGGAGGGAGGGAGGGGATTTGCAGAGGAGGGAGGGAGGGAGGGAGGGGGGAAGGGAGGGGATCTACATGGGGAGGAGGAGGGAGGGAGGAAGGAGAGAGGGGATCTGCATGGGGAGGAGGGAGGAGGGAGGGAGGGGGAGGGGAGGGAGGGGGATTTGCATGGAGGAGGGAGGGAGGGAGGGAGGAGAGGGGGAGGGAGGGAGGGAGGGGATTTGCAGGAGGGAAGGGAGGGAGGAGGAGGGAGAGAAGGAGGAGAGAGGGAGGAGGAAAGAGGGAGGGAGGGGGGGAGGGAGGAAGGAAGGGAGGGAGGGGATTTGCATGGGGAGGAGGGAGGAGGGAGGGAGGAAGGGAGGAGGAAGGGAGGGGGCCTACATGAGGAGGAGGGAGGGGAGGGAGGAAGGGAGAGAGGGGATCTGCATGGGAGGAGGAGGAGGGGAGGGAGGGAGGAAAGGAGGGAAGGAGGAAGGGAGGAAGGAAGTGGATTTGCATCGGAGGAAGCGAAGGAGGAAATAAAGGAGAGGATTTGGAGAAAGTAAAGTGAGGAAAAGGGAGAGAGGAAGAGGATTTACTTGGAGGGAAGGGAGGAACGGAAGAAATAAAGAGGGAATTAATGAAATGAGAAAATGACAAAGGGGATTTAAATAGAAGAAAGGAATGGGAAATAAAATTGCAATGGCGAAAGTATCTTCGAAGGAGGAAATGAGAGAGAGAGGAAGGGAAAAAGAACAGGTACAACGGGAAAAAAATGGAGATCCGACATTGCTTCGATATACCTTCAAGGCCTTTTGGGAATATATTTATTTGGACGATAAACAATACTTCGCCGAATGCAAAGCAACGTCTGCACAGTGCATGCCAGGCTCCGAGAGGTGCTTCGGCGATGACTGCCAGTGAGGCTCCGAGTCCTCCGTGCCTGGTATTTATCTGGGGTAAAGAAAAGCGGGAGGCGAGCCAGGCGGGACTGGAACACTCCAAGTTCTCCTCATTCCAATAACCAAAATCGTGCGAGAAGCCGATCCCAATATACATGAAAATTCAATTTTCTCTTGCCTGGGGAAGTGCCAGAGGAGAGGCTGGCCCTCGTCCTGGCTCCCCTCGCTTGGTGGTCGGCCATCGTCAACCGCCTGCCGACAGACATCTTCGAGGGGATGGAGGCCAAGACGTTTGGAAAGACTGCAGGCGGAAGATTCTGTTTAATCGGGAGATCGTAAGGCATTGTAAGATTGGAGACGTACCACAAATTCGTTAAGACTGGTGGGTTCTAAGAATTCGTGAGGATGGAGGTTATGACTTCGAAAACGGGTTGTGACTGAATAAGACTTTGTGATATTGTTAGGTATAAATCTTCGTAAGATTGAAATATATAATAGCAAGATTGGAAGTTAAACAACTTCTTACGATAACAGGTTATATAACTAAGACTGCACACTATATACCTTCGTAAGAATATAGACAACTGGACCGAAAGACCAGAGATTAAAACTTCATAGAACGAAAGATTGTATGACTTCGAATGACAGAATATGATATGACTTTTGAATCTTTTGACTTCGAAGACCGTAGGCTGCAAGACATCGGAAGACTATCGGTCATATATCGAAGGACTTGGGTATCGCAAGACCTCAGAAAACTGGAAATCACCTCTTCGTAAGACTGGAGAACACAATGACCTTCGTTCGTGTCTTGAAATTCAGCGGCAGTACTTTCAAGGTCCGTAAGGCACACGCGAGGTATTATTAGAGATCTTTTCTCCTTGGATACTCAACCCCTTCCCCCTTCCCCACCCACTCCCTCCCCCGACTCCCCCTAAACCAGGAGTGCGTGCCTATTCTTTATTCAAAAAAAAAAAAGTAAAGAATACAAGGTGCTGTTGTCGCGTACAGCCGCCTCGCCGAAAGCATATAAATCACATTCTTCTCTTGAGCTCTTCATGTACAAGGCGGAGTTACGTGACTCGCTGTTCCTCGTG
>NW_020869553.1:284421-286921 GCF_003789085.1 Penaeus vannamei | reverse complement strand
TAGATAGATAGATAGATAGATAGATAGAGAGAGAGAGAGAGAGAGAGAGAGAGAGAGAGAGAGAGAGAGAAGAGAGAGAGAGAGAGAGAGAGAGATAGAGAAAAGAGAGATAAGGAGAGACCCATTCACGTGCAAACGCTCGTACTCAGACACGCACGCGCCTCTGCCCACTGGTAAGCAGAGACACATTTATCCACACACTCATGTCTGTACAGAAAGAATGAAATGAAAACCACCGTCGGATACCCACCCACCCTGAGGGACAAATCATCATTTTAGACTCGAATTTCCCCAAGGGCAGGAGGCGGGAGGCAAGAGGCCTAATTTCAAGTATTCTTCATCTATGTATTTGTTCTCATATCTCTTTAAGAAGTTTTGGTTCTATATATATATATATATATATATATATATATATATATATATATATATATATATATATATATATATATATATCATTATACATTTTAACAGTATGAAACTAAAAGATAAAAAGAAGCATAACAAATTTCAGAAGGTATTGAATGGGGGGAGTGATGCAATTACTACAACGAAGGGAAGAAAAAGAAAAGGGCGAGGAAAAAGGAAAGGAAAAAGACAACATCTTCGAACTTTTTCAATTCCCTGTATGAAAAGCGAGCCATAAGCGAGGCAGCATTCTACATAATTTTCTTGGGGGCATGAGAATTAATTTAAATTCATAATGGGTAAGCGATTGCTTTAAGGGTTAAAGTAAACAGAATGATTTTAAAAACAATTCTAGTTCTTTATAAGTTTCATTACCGTTTTGATTCTTTGAATAACTTTGTGGTGAGTGTAGGTATTGGACAAATATACATATAACTTCATATTAATATTAATGCTTTCATCATGGCTACTGACGTAGTCTTTACTTAAGCACTTCTTCATAAAACATACATGTATAAAACCTAGTGCAATTACGGTAAGCATCCCACCCCTGGTTTGTGCTCAAATAAAAATACATTATTTCTTATATCTAATATCCTCTGTAAGTCCACATATCAGCACACGTGGTGGAAGACCTTGAAATATTTATTATTTGGTGTAAAAAGATGTTCCTTAGCCCACCCAATGAGTTTTATATCCAATCTATTCTGTAAGCTAATACAGTTAGGATGGAATGATTCTGTCTGCCTCATGCACCTCCATACCAGATCGCATGAACTGCATAATGTAGTGGATATCAACGTACTATAGAAATAGGTAGCACCACTCTCATTTCACTTGTTGAACTCAAAAATGAAACGACCTTTTTCCCAACAATCTCCTGATTGTTGTTTATGATATGGAACGCTGCGTTATCACCAATAGATATTTGTCTAGCTTTACCTGGTATCTCACAGGGCACTTTCACTGCCTAAACAAGTATGTCTTAACTTCTGCCCCTTTTTCACACCTGTGTCTGTGCAATATATCATGAAAAGTCTTTTCTCAGTATACCTTTCTTCAAAAATGGTTCAATAATAAAATTGGGAAAACATAATAGAAAGGCAACTAGGATTTTAATCGAAATAGTGATACTATCTGTCTTATAATTCCCTTGGTGGATAAAAATAGTAATAGTAATTTTACACTGCTTCTAAGAAAGGTCGCCGATATTTTTGCTCCTAAATTTTACTTTACTGTTTATGGTCAGCCTCTAATAGCTAATGACCTGCCCATAATATGGCATGTAACAAAAGTTGCTACAGCTATACCTTCAGAGAAAACTCTAGTCCTCTGGCATCAATAAAAAAAAAAAAATATTCGAGGTTTAATGTACAATGGATTTTATGACTCTTCTAATGTATGGCAAGGAACCCTCAATCTTGTTGAGTTTCAGGGAGGGTTGGGGCTAAACTATGAGTCTCACATACCCTAGCTTTTAGTTCTGTCATTTTAAACTACACCTCTGGTATGGGTATATCTTGAGCTTTTTTGCCCCTTTTCCTTTGTGGCGTGTTGTGCCATGGCTTGTAATTCAAGGAAGAAATCAAGGTAGTGTCTAAGGGCTGTTTGAATATTAAAGATCTTGGGCATAGTATTACTTTTGCTTACGTTGATGTGTCAGATTACTCCTTTCTAGCTCCCAAGAGTGCTGGAATCTTGAACAAAGAAAATGTCACCGATGAATAGATGAATATGCATCCATTAAGTTCAATCTTTTTGACCATAGTAATATTGCCGGATTAGACGACCATCCCCTGACACACGTGATTGATAGTACCTTTGTTCAGATTGTTGATGTCTTTAATGCACCGAGACCGCCCTGAAATTTGAGAAGTAAATCCGCACCCTTTCATTGGGCCCTAACAAAAACTGGTACTCCGGAATCATCGCAGTTGTTTTTTATTGCATTATACCCCGTCCCTGAGCGCTGTCCTACGTTTGGAACCAAAACTGACTACATGTGGCTTTGTTTGACAGCGTTATCGCAGCAGTTGGATTTATTTTACCAAATCGAGTACTGATCTCAGTTGGCGGTGTGCTATCACCTCATTGT
>NW_020869553.1:241921-244421 GCF_003789085.1 Penaeus vannamei | reverse complement strand
TCTCTCCTCTCCTCTCTCTCGCTCTCTCTCTCTCTCTCTCTCTCTCTCTCTCTCTCTCTCTCTCTCTCTCTCTCTCTCTCACTCTCCTCCTCTCTCTCTCTCTCTCTCTTCTCTCCTCTCTCTCTCTCTCTTTCTCCTACGCTTCTGTTGAGTTCCATGATTTTTTTTCTTCCCTCTCGCAGTTGAACAATGCCCTTCCTATGACCCTTGTTTCTGCAGTCTCTGGCGATTTGTCTGTTTGGATTTCTCTCTCCCCCTCCCTCCCCCCCTCTCCCCCCTCTCTCTCTCTATCTCTCCTCTCTCTCTCTCCGCCTCTCTTCTCTTCTCTCTCTCTCTCTATCTCTCTCGTCTTCTCTCTCTCCCTTCTATCTATCTCTGTCTATCTGATCCTACCCATCTCTCTGTTTGTCTGTCTGTCTGTCTGTTTGTCTCTCTCTCTCTTTCTGTCTCTCACTCTCTCGCTCACTCACTCTCTCTCTTCCACTTTTTTTTCTCTATTTTATACTCTTCCCCTCTCTTTCTCTCTCTCTATTCCTTCTCTCCTTTCTCCATGACCCTCATCTTCAGCTCACTCCTTTCATTTCTCCTCCCTCTCCCTTTTGTTTCCTCCTCCTCTCTCCCCTCTCTCTTCCTTTCCACTCCAACCCAATTTTCCCCACCCGCATGCTTTTCCTCCTGGCTTTCCTCCCGGCATTCTCACGACATTTTTCACGTATGCAAACCAGTCGTAGCAACTGCATCACAACTACCGTTACCCCTTTCTTTGCGGAGCTTGTGACTATGTCGTTCTTTCTTTTCCTCGTTCTTTTAATCGTTGTTTGTGACTATACTTGTGACTTTCTTTTTCTCTTTCTTTTAATTCCGTTGTTTGTGACTATACTTATGACTTTCTTTCTCTCGTTCTTTTAATTCCGTTGTTTGTGACTATAAGTTTCTTTTCTTTCTCTCTTTTTCTTTACGTAGTTTGTGACTATACCATTCTTTCTTTCTCTCATCTTTTTTCTTTGCGTGGTTTAAAACTAAACCATTCTTTCTTTCTCTCGTTCAATTAATTACGCTGTTTGTGACTATATCGTTCTTTCTTTCTCTCGTTCCAGGTATGATGTTTTGGGTGAACCTCTGGATACCAGGGCGTGATGTGCAACGCTTTCCTATGTAAGTTTAAAATCAGGAATGAGGATTTGTGAATGAATGATATTGATAAGCCTGTAACGAGAAGATGGTATACTGTTGGTCTTCTTCAGTTGGGTTTGCTTCTTCTTAAAAATAAATAGATAAATAAATAAACAAAGGCAATTTCATGTTGGTAGATTTTGGTGGATTCGTGAAATATGAGCCAATCATAGCATACCAGAAAAGCACATATCTTATTATCATGATCTTTTAAAATCACACGATATAAATTCTAAATTTACTGTAAAAAACATCTTGTATAGTTTAGGATACTGAAATCGATAAACCTTACGTAATACCATAATACTATTTAGTATAATGCCTTTTACACATCCCATAGTTCACAGAAACAGTTCTAATCCCATGCACAGCTATTTCATTTTCAATGCATTATTGTGCTATAGATATTTTCATTTTTATGTTATCATATTTTTTGGACGGCTTTATAATAGGATATGTTTTAATTAATGATGTAGTACTAGGTCCATTTAAATAGCGGTATTTGATAGTAATTAAAAATGATAGGAAGTTAAAAACTAAAAAAAAAAACAAAAAAAAAAAAAAAAAAATAATATGGCATCAACAAAAAAAAAAAAAAAAAAAATAAGGAGACAACATAAAAAGACAAAAATATTTGACAACAAAAACAAGTAAATTACAAAGTCAGCAATTCCAAAGAAAGACAAAAAATGACAATTCATAAGAGACAAAACATAATAGGTCAAGGAAGACGATAACGTGATGACGACAGTGAATGGATGACAAAAACAAGAAAGAAAGAAAGAAAAAGAAGAACATGATGTCTGTTAAAGAAAATAAAAAATAAAATCAGATGATGATATTGAATGGAAGACAAACAAAGAAGAAGAAGAAGAAGAAGACGAAGAGTAGAGGAATAACTAAACAATTGAAGTACGGATGTTGGGAGATTCGGTGCTGGGGAGGAGGCAACACGAAGGAAAATCAGTACCCAGGAAGTAAAACGCGGTTATTGCATCATGACTGTGTTAAGCGTGGCTCATATTGATCACTAAAATGACGATTCTACCAGACTTTATGATCCGTCTCATTCTCTCTCTCTCTCTCTCTCTCTCTCTCTCTCTCTCTCTCTCTCTCTCTCTCTCTCTCTCTCTCTCTCTCTCTCTCTCTCTCTCTCTCTCTCTCTCTCTCTCTCTCTCTCTCTCTCTCTCTCTCTCTCTCTCTGTACTCTCCCCTCTCTGTCTATTTCTCTCTATATATTTCTTTTATTCTATTCTCTCTATGTCCGTCCGTCTGTCCGTCTCTCTCTCTCTCTCTCTCTCTCTCTGTCTCTCTCTCTCTCTCTCTC
>NW_020869553.1:229749-232249 GCF_003789085.1 Penaeus vannamei | reverse complement strand
GAATGGGCGGACATGACCGGGGGAAAGGGGGATAGAGGTGTGTAACATTCCAGGCACATTCATTCAGTTTCTTTAACGAGGGGAGAGAGTAAGATTAAAAAAGAAAAACAATAATAATTCCAAGGTATTTACAGAAAGCTTCAACTTGAGAAACTCTGCCTATGAAAAGTAAGTTAATTGGGGTAAAGTAAGAGGGAAGATAGTCATGATAACAACAGGGGTGGTAAGGGCAAGAGAGATATAGGGGAAGGAAAGGGACGGCAGGAAAAGAGGGGAAGGGAAAAGAGACGCAAGGGAAGAGGAAAGGGATACCAGGTAAGGGGGATACCAGGTAAAGAGGGGAAGGGAAAAGGGACGCAAGGGAAAGAGGGAAAGGGGATACCAGGTAAAGAGGGGAAAGGAAAGGGAAGTCAGGAAAAAAAAGGGAAGGGAAAGGGAGGAAAAGCGAAGTCAGGAAAAGAGGAGTATAGAAAGGGATGTCAAGGAAAGAAGGAAAGGAATATTCACGCCAGGGAAAGAGGAGAAGGAAAAGGGACTTCAGGGAGAGAGGGGAAGAGAGAGGGACGCCAGGGAAAGAGGGGAAACAGCCAAAGTTTAGGCAAACAAGAGAGAGAGGGCAAGTCCGCGATCTCAGCATTACAGGACAATCTCCGCGACCCAGTTTTCTGACACGATCGCTCGCTCATCGGATCCTCCATAACACGGGTGGAAGGAAGAGAAAAGAGAGGAAAGAAGGAGGAAGAGAGGAAAGGGAGAGAGAGAGAAAGAGAGAGAGAGAGAGAGAGAGAGAGAGAGAGAAGAGAAAGAAGAGAGAGAGAGGGGAAAGAGAGAGAGAGAGAAACAGAGAAGATTATTAAGAATTGCAGGGAAAACTTTATGAAACTGGAAAAGCGAAAACCCAATAAAAATGAAATGAAAAAAAGGACCAAGAACAAAAAAATCCACTATTTAATAAACTGACAAACCAAACATTCAACCTTTTAATTCCATACTCAAGAAAAGGAAGAAATGAGCCCAAATTGACTACCGATCCACTAGCACCAAGGAAGACAACAAAGCCAGGATAAGAAAGCAAAAGAGGAGAGACGTGACCGACCAGAAGAACGGCAGCGGCGTGTTGTTTGCAAACAGAGGGGCAGGAGTTAAAGAGGAACGCACAAGCACAACAGATGGAAAATAAATATAGGCAACAGGGGCGCACACTTTCTTGCAATCTCCTTAAAGCCGCCTTTCATGGGAAGCCTTAATTCACACTCATTCCGGAAGCACATCTTTTTGATTAAAGGACTTGCTTATATTTATGGGTTTAGATTCAGCTTAAATCTCACGCGAAGGAGATGTCGGCGAGTGTTGTCATGTCTTTTACGAGGAAAAAGTTTGTATAAATATCATGATTATCATTTTTATTATGTATTAATTTATTCATGATCATATTTGATTATCATTCTGATTTCGCAGTGATTGATTGATTCTTTTGATAATGTCTCTGTTGATATCTTTGCGTATTGAAGGAACCTGTTACTAACATGAAGTTTAGGGAGCACTGAATCGATAATGAGGTCGAGGCCTAGTGAATTCTTTGTCCTTTTTCTTTTCTTACTTTATCTTTCTCTATCTTTATATCTTAATAGGTCAACATAATTTACTTCTAGACATTAAGATTACGTAAGGCAGGGCTATTGACTCTCTTCGAACCGCTTTAAGCAAAGTCAGGGGCAACGGTAATGATGTTGTTGTCGGCGAGAAGTTCTTTGTTGCGCCACAACCCTGCACGACCCCTGATAAGCAAGATTATTATACGAGCTGCTAAGAGGAGGTCATGCCTCGCCGAGCTCTCCTCTCTCTCTCTATCTATCTATCGCACTCTTTCTCTCTCACTCCCTCTTACTACCTCTCTATCTGTTTGCGTCTGTTTCCTTCTCTCTTTCTCTCCCTCTGTCTCTGTCTCTGTCTCTCTCTCTCTCTCTCTGTCTCTCTCTCTCTCCTCTCTCTCTCTCTCTCTCTCGCTCTCTCTCTCTCTCCTTCTCTCTCTCCTCTCTCTCTCTCTCTCTCTCTCTCTCTCTCTCTCTCTCTCTCTCTCTCTCTCTCTCTCTCTCTCTCTCCTTCATTTCAGTTTAGCATCATATAAAAAGAAAACAGATACCCAATGAATACTTTTCCTCATAGTGCTGCGAAACCATTAAGTATAACGCTCCTCCGCGGAAGTCGAACATCACGGGCTGACCTTCACACTGGAGGGTCGTTCTCCCTCTCCCGCAGTCCCGAAGTATGAGGATCAGGCTTGGAAGGAGGAGGGAAATGAGGATGAAGCTTGGAAGGAGGAGGGAAATGAGGATGAAGCTTGGAAGGAGGAGAGAAATGAGGATGAGCTTGGAAGAGAGGGAAATGAGGATGAGGCTTAGAGGGAGGAGGGAAATGAGGATGAAGCTTGGAAGAAGGAGGGAAATGAGGAGGAAGCTTGGAAGGAGGAGGGAAATGAGGATGAGGCTTGGAAAGAGGA
>NW_020869553.1:177249-194749 GCF_003789085.1 Penaeus vannamei | reverse complement strand
TTCCACTCAAGCCATCCACTACAGTCCTGACAGATTGAATACTCTACTCGCTTGCCCAACACGGTCTCCACCACACACCTGCTGACGCGCCCTCACAGTCGGTACACGACACTTTTACACTAGCCGTAGTGACTCCTCGACGCTCCCTACCTTGTGCTAAATGTCAGCTCGAAAAGCTGTAAAGATAATTCTATTCAGTACAAATGTCTTCGCCTGATGTTCCTGGCGGGGACGACGGCAGCTGACGACCCTACTCCTTAGGCCGTGCCCCATTCATCAGACACGGTCTTTCCCACCCAGCCGTGATACTGGGTCGAGCGATTTGCCTGCGGCCGCCTCTCATCTCTATGGTGTCTCTGAGTGTTCTTGCTTATTATTTATATACCTTCGCCGAAAAGGTTATGTTTTTTGGTACGTTGGTTTAGTTTTGTTGGTTTGTTTATTGACTTAGAAGGATAACTTGCGTAAGTTTACGAACACATTTTAGGATTCAGCCATAGGTGTCTCATCCCAATTTAGATGCCGTTAAATTTTGGTGGTCATCCGGACCTAAACCGGATCCAGATTTTTTTAAAGTGATTTGGCATCAGGATTTGTTCATTGCAAATTAAGAAATTAAATATTCACTCATCATAGGCATTACTACCGTTAATACTGGACAAAACCAGTTGTTTGAAAATGCTCCGAATATGTCAATGTGAAAAGAAAGGGTTAGAGCGCAGAGGCAGGAAGAAGGCAAAGTGGAAAGGAGAGGAAGGGGGGGGGCAGGAGGGGGGGGGGGCGGGAGAACGGGGGAAAGGAGGAAGGGGAAGGACAGAGACTAAACACTGACAAGTACAACCTTCCCTCACGGAGTATGAAAAGAATAAGACTACTACGTTCGCCAACTAATCATAGAATTCTTTATATGGAGTTTTTCGAACCGTTTGGATCCTACAGAATCTTCGATTTGGCGCCGGTAACAAAATCCATCCACATCGCCGACCAGAAGACCAAGAGAGTTATGATCTATCCATAATGTGATAATGGTGATGGGTAGTTCTGTAACCCAATATGATAAGAGGAGGCATGATAATAATGGCATTAATGGAGGTAAATCATGTATTTCAGCCGTACTTATGATACAGGGTCATTCGATTATTTTATTGTTAAACTGATAGATCATGTCTTCATATAATTTATCAACATATTATTATTGCTTCTACTCAGTTATTACTGGTATTATCATTTTTCCACTATGACTCATTGTTATCACTAGCATTGTAAATCTGTCTTTTGTTGTTAATCATACTTCATCAGGGATGCTTTTGTTACCTATTATTGTACCTGCTACCTTTTCTATTTTCTTAGGCTTATTGACTGTCGTATTTAACTTAATACTGGGGTGGTTACGGTTAATATGATTTTTATGGTTAAATTTGTGTGAATATTTTTGGATCAGGATATGTGGTGGGAGAGTATGGTTTGATGTGATTGGTTAATTATTATTGTGTATTTTTTATAGTATATTGTTATATTTATTTTTTAATTATAAATTAATTTATATAACTAACTGTGTGTACAGTCATTTATGGTTAATCAATAATTAATTAATTTTTATTACTGTTAGTCTATATTTAATTATATTATTATTAATAATATATTATCCCAACGCTGCTACGCCGCATGTCTGCTAGGACCCGTTCGGACGTTTTCTGCTCTATTCTGCGAGGGCTATTGACTCCGAAGTCCCTTCTTTGCGCTTAGTATTATTTTATTATTATCATTATAAACCACATCATATTATTATTATCATTTATTATTAACATTGTTTTATCCCCATTATTATTATTATTATTATTATTATTTATATTATTATTATTATTATTTATTATTATTATTATATTATTATTATTATTATTATTATTATTATTCGATTATTATTAATCAACCTTACTATTATCACCTTTATCCATTATCATTGTTATTACTTTTATGATCAGTACCACCATTATTATCATATCATTATTATCATCATTATCATCATTGTTATTTATTTATCATATTAATCATCATTGTCATTGTTGTATTATTGCTACTACTCTTGTTTTTATCATTATCAATCATCATTCATCCATCATCATCATCATTATCATCATCCTTACTACTTATCATTATTCATTATCATTGGGAATTACTTTTTATGATCATTATCATTATCATTGTTATTACTTTTATGATCATTTTTCACCAATTATTATCATTATCATTAGTACTATCATTATCATTATTGTCATTATCATTATTATCATTTATCATTATTATCACCATAACCATTATTGTCACTATCATTATCATCATTTATCTCTATTATTGTTGTTATTGCCATCGTTGCTATTATCATTTTATTCATTATTATTTATCATTTTCATTATTATATTATCTTTATTATCGTTAATACCATTTTTATCAACACTATTATCATTATTATTATTTATTATTATCATTATTATCATTATTAATCATTATCATTTTCATTATCATTATTATTTTCATTGTTATTATTTACTATTATCATTGTATAGTATCATTGTTATTAGTAGTCATTTGTTATTTAGTATCATCATTATCACCATTATCATTATTTTTATCATTATCATTATTACCATTGTTGTCGTTGTTGTTGTTATCATTAACATTATTATTATCATATTATTATTGTTATTGATATTATTGTTGTTGTTACTGTTTGTTGATATTTATTAGCACTAATGTTGTTCTTATTCTTGTTATCATCATAAATATTTGTTGTTTTTTCTCATCAACTATTATATAATCATCCTTATCATTGTTATGGTTATTACATTTTTTCCTATTATTATCATCATTCATTATTTGAAGCCGTATTAATGTTGATAAATGTAGGAAAGGTATGAATGAGACTGGATATATTTACAATACAAGAAATGTATTTGATCGGATTATGATCATTATTATTATTATTATTGAATCGCGTTCATGTTGATAAATGTAGGAAAGGTATGAATGAGACTGGATATCTTTACAATACAAGAAATGTTATTTGAGATGTATTTGGTTTCGAATCTGCGTCAGGAAATTCATCTCTTGCATCGTGAAGATATCCATTCTATTCATACCTTTTTCATCATCATTATTGTTATCATCATTATTTTATTATCATAATTTTATCATTATCATTATTATTATTTATTATTTTCATTATTATTGCTATTATTATCATTGTTATTAATTATATTACCATTATTTGTTATCATTATCACTATTATTACCATTGTTATTATTATTACCATTACTATTATTATTATTCATTATTATTATTATCATTGTCTATATCATTACCATTATTATCATTATTAATATTATTATTACTATTATTATTATTATTATAATTATTACCAATTAATTTAATATTATCATTATTATTATTATTATTATTATTATTATTATTATTATTATTATTTATTATTAATTATTATTATTATTATTATCACCATCATCATAAATAATTATAATCATAAATTATCATTCTTATCATTATAATTTTCTTTATTATATCATTATAATTATAATTGTCATCATTATTTTTTTTTGCGATTCTTACTATCATTTACATTACATTTTCATTTCATTTATATTTATCATCTTTATTATTTTCATTTGCATCATTATTTTCATTATTATTGTTAGTATCATCATTATCATTATTATCATTATCATTATTTATTCATCATTATTATCGTTGCTGCTGTTATTGCTGCTCTTGCCATTATCATTTTTCTTACATTTATTATAGTTTATATTATTATCAATATCATTATATTTATCATTATCATTGCTATCATAATTATATTTGTAATAACAATGTTCAGTTCATCTTTATAATCAAACAATAGCGAAAATGGGAAATGAAAAATAATAGCTGATTTTAACATTATCACGTCTATCTGTCATTACTATTATTATCATTATTATTATTATTATTTATTATTATAATCATATAAGAGCAGGGTTGTAAAATAGGATGAATGATATATATGAATAAAACAGCAGAAAAACAAGAATAGTGATAATAAGTATAACAGTAATGATCATAATAACATTAATGATAATCATATTCACAAAAATTTCCTTAGGAGGATTCGAACCTGCGATCACAGATTCGAATTGCGCGCCTTAACCCAATTAGCCATGCTGACGAATTGGCCACGTGTATCATAGTGATAATGATAATGGCAGTAATAATAATAATATTGATCAAAATAAATAATGACATCAATGACGATAATACTATTATTAACGTTATTACAAACATTATTATGATAATTATCATTATTATCATTTATATAATCATGATTCATATATTTTGCATTATCATCATTATCAGTATCATCATTATTATCATATATTATTCATTATCATCATATTTACTATCACTGTTATTCTATTGTTGTTTTTGTTGTTGTTATATTATCATTATAATTATTTTTGTTATTATTATATTCCTGCTATTGATATTATTATCTTAACTGTTATTGTTATTTATACTTATTATCATCATCACTATTATATTATTATTATTATTATTATTATTATTATTATTATTATTATTATTATTATTATTATTACCACTATTATTATTACTATTATCATTATTATCATCATTTCTATTATTGTTATTATTATTATCTATTATCACTGCTATTGTTGTTGTTATTATTTTATTTATTATTATTTATATTATTATTATTATTATATTATTATTATTATTATTATTATTATTATTATTTTATTATTATTATTATTATTATTATTATTATTATTATTATCATTGTTATTATTTCATCCTTACTATTAGCATTAGCATTAGCATTGTTATTATTTTTCACCATTATTATTCACCATTATTATCATTATACTTATCATTACCATTACTGTTAAATTATTTGTCTTCAAGTGTTATCATTGTTATTATTATTATTTTTTATCATTATCATCCTTACTATTATCATTATATATCATTGTTATTACTTTATGATCGTTATCACCATTATTATCATTATCATTAGTATTATTATCATTATTGTTATTATCATTTTTATCATTATTAATATTACTGTCATTACTGTCATTATTTTCATCATTATTATTTGTATTACTGCTACTACTACTACTTTTATCCTTATCATCATATCATTATATTATTATTATTATTATCACCATTCTTACTCTTATAATTATCATTGTTATTCTTTTATGATCATTATCACCATTATCATCATCATTAGTATTATTATCATTATTGCCATTACCATTATTGTCATTATCATTATTATCATCATAACCATTACTGTCACTATTATTATTATCATTGCCATCGGTACTATTATCATCATAACTATCATTATTGTTGTTATCAATATCATCATTACTGTCATTATCATTATTATTATCATTATCTATATTATCGTTAATATCATATTACCAACATTATCATCATTATCATTGTTATTATTATTATTATTTATTACGATTATTATCATTATTATTATTAATTATCATTATTATTATTAATATTATTTATTATTATTTATTATCATTATTCATTATTATTATTATTATTATTATATATATTATTATTATTATTATATTATTATTATTATTATTATTATTATTATTATTATTATTTATTATATTATTATCATTATTATTATTATTATTATTATTATTATTATTATTATTATTATTATTATTATTATTATTATTATTATTATTATTATTATTATTATTATCATTACCATTAATACTATTATTGTTATCATTATCATTATCATTTTTATTATTATCATTATTATTATTGTTATTAATATTATTGTTGTTGTTGATATTATCATCATTGATGTTGCTGTTATTCCTGTCATAATTATTATCAATATTGTTGTTTTATCATAATTGTTATCATTATTATTATCATGATCCTTATTATTAACATTGTTATTGTTATTACCATTTTATTACTATTTCATCGTCATTATTATTGTTAATATCATTAATATCATAATCATTTCATCATTATCATTATTATTATATTCATTATTATTGCTATTATTATTATTATTGTTTTATTATTATTACTATTATTATTTTTATCATCATTATTATCATTATTATCATCATTATTAATATTATCATCATCATCATCATTATCACTGTTAATATCATTATAATCATTTTATAATTTTAATCCCAATTGTCATCATTATTCTTTTTAGAATTGTTACTTATATTCATATTATTATTATTATCATTACAATTTCATTTTCATTTTATTTATGCTTATTATCTTTATTATTGTCATTAGCATCATTTTCATTATATTTTTATCAAGCATTATTTTTTATTAATAATATCTTTATTATCATTATTACCATTATTATTATCTATTTATCATTTTTATCATTGCTGGTATCATTGTTGCTGTTGTCAACAAACATTCATGTAACATCTATTATAGTATCATTATTATCGATATCTATTATTTTCATTATCATTATTGTTATTATTATTTTTTTGTTGTTTTTAATCATTATTATTATTACCATTCTCTCCAGTTTTTATCATTGTCACTACAAAGACTCCTTTTTATTAAACCGCGATTTCTTTTCTTTAATTACGAGACGCAACAGAACTCGAACAACACACAGGGATTAACGGGTTTTGACACGAACCCTTCAAGCGAAATCGTCCCTTACGGCGGGTATCCATAGAGTCGTGAGTCCCCTGCGCTTGGGTACGGGACGCCGCGAGATCTCCTGATCTTGTATTGACTTGGTCGTGTATCCATCGTCGCCGTTGACCCGTGATGGATCTACTTGTACGTGACTATACCCTTAATGACACCAGTGCTCCCGCAGAGCAACATGGCAAGGCGGACTCCGATCCGACTCGAACCGGACCGGACACGGAACTGACCCGACCCGACCCGANTGTGTGCGTGTGTTTTGTGTGTTTGTGAGTATCTGTGCCAGCATATGTATGTTTTTCGTTATACAGAAATTCAGAACCTATATATACATATTTGTATCCACATATATATTTTAAAGTAATAAATGAATTATTGAGAGTGTGAGACCGATGGTTACAATGAAAACACAAGCACAGATACAAATTAACGGATTGGACATTGAACCAGAGAGTGAAAGAGAGAGAACCGAGAAGTGGCAAAGAGAGTGACAGACGCATGACAAAATGCAGAAATGCCGACTAAAAGAAGAAGCTGTAGGAAGAGAGATGGAAGAAGAAACGAGAGGAAGGAGACGAGGTGAGAGAAAAAGACCCAGATGTTTGCATGGATAAAGCGTTTAACAGGTAACAGAAAAGGTGCTGTGAAAGGTCACCATTGTGGGCGACGATAAAGACCACTGCGGGCGTACGTGTGGGCGGGGGAGGAGGAGGGGGGGGGGGGGGGGGGGAATGGGCGGATTGTGGAAGCTGGGCTGAGAGCAATTAAAAAAAAAAAAGCCCGGCCGTGAGAGAAATGGTGGGCGCGTTGTGTAGGTGGGTCAGTAGGTGAATGAACGGGATGCGGGTGAACAGCGGGCCAGACGATGAGTGGGCGGGCGCTGCCGTGTGTGGGTGGAGAGGTGGGTGGGTCAGATCGTGGGCGAATGAGGTGGAAGGGCGGGGGTGAGAGATGGAGGGGAGAGGGGAGGTAGAGCGGAGAGGACGGGAGGAAGAGGACGGGAGGAAGGGAGGGAGAGAGACGGGGAAAGGCTGGAGGGGCGAGGGGCGAGGGAGGGGGCGAGGGTGAGGACGGGAGGAAGAGGGGCGGGAGGAAGGGAGGGAGAGGGCGAGGGAGAGGAGGAAGGGGAGAGGGAGGCGAGAGGGAAGGCCTCCGAGTGCGCAGGGACGTGAGCCTGGCAAGGGGAGGGGGAAGGGGAGTGAAGGTAATGCAGAGGAAGGCGGGGGAGGACGGGGTGGAGAAGGAGGGAGGGAGGGAGAGAAGAAGCAAGATAAAGAGGGCGGGAGAAAAAAGAGAAAGGGGGGTGGAACAAGAGGAGGCAAGCTAGTCGTTGTGGCGATGAAAAAATAATACCAAGTTAAGCAAAACGAGAAATAAATTTAAAAAAAACGATCCCAGAATTCGAATGTACGCAAAAACGTTACGAAAACCACGACCTGGAAGAGACCAGAGAATAAACGCGTAGAAAGAAACCCAACGAGAATAGACAAGTTCACAAAGTCACATGAATTAACAAAAAAAAAACAATGATGTGTCAGAGAGAACAACCCCCTCCGAAAAATAAATAATAAAAAAACTCAAGATCAGCAAAATTAAAACAGTCCACCCCACAAAAAAAAACACCGCAATGAAAACGAACCTACAAAAAAAAAAAAAAAAAAAAAAAAAAAAACATACAAACAAAAGAAAAACAAAGAAAAAAAGACACGCAACACACAATCAACGTATCAAAGGATGAAGATAACCTGAACGAATAACAACGTTCCATCCGGGAGTAACATAGAGAACGATAAAGATCAATAAGATACATACACACGAGAACGCGGCAGCTTCACCCCCGCCAGACGATCGCTTGAGAAGAGCTAAAGTATTAACACTTCCCAAGAAAATAAGAAGAAGGGGAAATACGTGATAAAAGTGTGTATAATGAGAAAGTAAAGAAAACAAGAAGAAGGGGAAATACGTGATAAAAGTGTGGATAATGAGAACGTAAAGAAAACAAGAAGAAGGGAAAATACGTGATAAAAGTGTGTATAATGAGAACGTAAAAAAAAAAACAAGAAGAAGGGGAAATACGTGATAAAACTGTGTATAATGAGAACGTAAAGAAAACAAGAAGAAGGGGAAATACGTGATAAAACTGTGTATAATGAGAACGTAAAGAAAACAAGAAGAAGGGAAAATACGTGATAAAACTGTGTATAATGAGAACGTAAAGAAAACAAGGTGAAGGGGAAATACGTGATAAAACTGTGTATAATGAGAACGTAAAGAAAACAAGAAGAAGGGGAAATACGTGATAAAAGTGTGTATAATGAGAACGTAAAGAAAACAAGAAGAAGGGGAAATACGTGATAAAAGTGTGTATAATGAGAACGTAAAGAAAAGAGAAGGGGAAATACATAAAAGTGTGTATAATGAGAACGTAAAGAAAACAAGAAGAAGGGAAAATACGTGATAAAAGTGTGTATAAATGAGAACGTAAGGAAAAACAAGAGAAGGGGAAATACGTGATAAAAGTGTGTATAATGAGAACGTAAAGGGAAGGGGAATACGTGGAAAGTAATGAGAACGTAAAGGGAAGATGGGAAAGGAGTTGATAAATTGATACGACAAAGAGAGAGGAAAAACAAAATAGTGTCATTACTCATTACTAGTAACATAGTAATTCTTCTTATTGTCTAAATAATCATCATTGTTATTATCATTGTTTTCTATTGTTGTTATTATGATCATTATCATTGTTATTATTATTATTATTATTATTATCATCATCATTATTATTATTATCATTACTATTATCATTATCGTTACTATTATTATTATTATTATTGTTATTATTAATAGTATCATTATTGTTATTGTTGTTGTTTTACTGCTGTCATAATCATAATCATTATTATCATTGTCATTATTGTTGTTGTTATCTTTAGAATTGTTATTTGTTTTTCTTTTATTATCATTATTGATATTATTATCATTGTTATTACTATTATTATTGTTATCATTATCATTATAATTTTATTATTATCATTGTTATCCTTATTGTTGTTGATATCGCTATTATTATCCTTATTATTATCTTCATCATCATTGGTTTTATTATCAACATTATTATCAGTATTTTAATACTATTATTATTAACATAATTATTGTTATTATTATTACTATTATTCCTATCATTATCATTAGTAGTATCAGTATTATTGCTATTATTACTATCAACATCATTATAGTTATTAACATTAGTATTATTACAATTATTATTATTATTATAATCATAATTATTTTTATTATTATTATTATCTATTATTATTATTATTATTATTATTATTATTATTATTATTATTATTATTATTATTATTATTATTATTATTATTATTATTATTATTATTATTATCATCATCATCATTACTATATTATTATTAATAATATTATCATATTTATATTATTATTATTATTATTATTATTAATTATTGTTATTATTATCATTATTATCATTATCATCATCATTATTGTTATTATTATCTTATAATGTTATTATATTATTATATTATTATTTCATTATCAGTATTAATACTATTATCATATATTATGAAAATTACTATGACCATTATCATTAGTATAACAAATATTACAGTAATCATTATCTTCATTATCATGACTTTTATTATCATAATTTTAAACATTATCATCATTATGAATTACATTATTATTATCATTAAAACTATTTTTTTATAATCATAATAAGATCTCAAAGATAATAATGATAATGATAATGATAATTATTATAATAATAATAATGACAATCATAACAAAGGTATAAAGAATGACAAAAACATGAACAATTGTCAAGGAAATAATAATAGTCATCATAATTAGAATAACGTTAATAATAATAAAAATAATAATACTACTATTACTACTAATAATAATGATGATGATGCTAACAGTATTACCCAATATCATTATCGTGAAAATGATTTAATAATAATAACAATAATCATTAATGATGAGAACAATACTGATTTTAATAATAATAATGCTGATAATGATTATCATGTTAATAGTAATAATGGTAATTATAATAATTATGGTAAGAATAATAATTATAAAAATAATGATAATAGTGATGCTAATAACAATAAGAATGATAGTAATGATAATAGTAATAGTACTGATGATAACAATGATAACATTAACATTAATTGATAAGGATAATATTATGAAAATGATAAAGATAATGATGATGATAATAATAATGATAATAATAATAATGATAATAATAATAATAATAATAATAATAATAATAATAATAATAATAATAATAATAATAATAATAATAATAATAATAATAATAATAATAATAATAATAATAATGATGATAATGATAAAAAATAATAAAAAGTTAAAAGTAATGACAATAATGATAATGATAATTATACTAATAACAATAGTAATGATAATAATGGTAATAATGATAATAATGAAATAATGAATACAATGATAATAATAGAAATAATAAGGATAATAATATTAATGATAATAATTACAATAATGATAATGATAAGAGTGATAATAATAATAATGATAACGATGATAAAATAAAATGATAATGGTAATAATAATGATAATGATAAAGATAACAATATTAATAACAATGATGTTAATAATAATGATAATATTAGTAATGATAATGATGATAGCAGTAATCATGATAATGATAATATTAAAAATCATGGTAATAACAATAATAATAAAATCAATAATAATGATAATAGTAAGAATAATGATTTTAATAGAGTAATAATAATCATCGTAACGATGATAATGATAATGACCTAATGATGCCAATGATAATGATAATAATAGTAATGATACTGATTATAATTATCATCATCATCATCATCATCATCATTATTATTATTATTATTATTATTATTATTATTATTGTTATTATTATTATTATCATTATTATCATTATCTTCATTTTTGGAATAAAAATTATAAAAATAATTATCATGATAACAGAAATATTAATAATGATGATGATGATAATAATAATGATAATGATAATGATAATAATAACAATAATAATAATAATAATAATAATAATAATAATAATAATGATAATGATAACAGTAATTATAACTAACATTACTACTTTTATTATTACCATTATTATTATTATTATTATTAATACTATTATTATTATTATTATTATTATTATTATTATTATTATCATTATTACTATTATTATTATTATTATCATTATTATTATTATTATCATTATTATCATTATTATCATTGTTGTTAGCATTATTATCATTAATATCATTATTATCATTATCAATATTATTATAATTACTTATATTACTATATTAATGATAATTGTAACAATAACAATAATAGTGATATATACAATGATAAATAAAGATAATAAATATTATTCTTATTATCATAATTATCTTTATTATTATCATTATCATCATTATCAATCTTATTATTATTAGCGTTATTGATATAATCATCAATAATATTCTATAACCATCATCATGATTATTATTATAATTACTATTATCATTATTATTATAATTGCTACAATAACTATTTATTATTATCATAGTTACTAACATTATAATATTATCATGATTTTATAATAATCATCATTTGTATTATCATTATTAACACAGTTATCGTTATCAATATTATTATTACAATTATTACAATGATAATAAGGATAAGAAGAATAAGAATAAGAATTATTATAATGATAATAATGATGATGAAGATGATGATGATGATGATGATAATAATAATAATAACAATGATAATAATGATAATGATAATATTAATGATAATAAGGGTAATAACAATAATAATAATAATAATAATAATAATGATAAAAATGTAGTTTATAATAATAATAATAATAATAATAATGATAAAAACAAAGTTTATAATAATAATAATAATAATAATAATGAATAATAATAATAATAATAAAGAAGAATGATAGAATATTAATAAGAATATGACTGTTAGGATAGAAATATAAGAATAAAGATAAGAAGAAAAGTAAGTCTAAGAATCAGAATAATTATTTATGATGTAAGTAATGAAAGTAAAATTAATGATGAGAATAATGATGAGAATAATAAGAATGCTGATGTAATGATAATGAGTGAAGAAATAAAAGATAATATCAATGATGATGAAAATAATAATTGTAATTGCATTAGATAATGCTAAATGTTATTTTAAAAATTGATCAATATTAGTAATATCAATAATGATAATAATTATATTCTAATAACAATAACAACAGTAACGATAATGAAAAATTATAATAATTATAATGTTGGTAATTATAATAACAACATCAACAAAAACAACAGCTATTATCATCCTTGCAATAACAGTAACAGGAATAGAAAAGAAAATATTACCAATAGCAATGATTAATAATGATGAAAACAATAATAATCATCATGACGATAATAAAATCAAGTGTAAGAATGTTATTATCATTAATGATAATGATAATAATGATAATGATAATGATTATAATAATAATAATAATAATAATAATATTAATAATAATAATAATAATAATATAATAATGAAATATAATAATAATAATAATAATAATGATAATAATAATAATAATAAAAATAATAATAATGATAATAATGATAATAATAATAGAAATGATAATAAAGACCATCATCATCATCATAATAATGATAATGATGATAAAATAGATTATAGCAATAATAAAAACAATGATGATGATAATAATAATAATACAAGTAATGATTATTATCATAATAAAAATAATGATTATAATGATAGTGTTTATTATAATGATAATCACAATAATAATAATAATAATAATAATAATAATAATAATAATAATATAATAATATAATAATATAATAATAATAATAATAATAATAATAATAATAATAATAATAATAATAATAATAATAATAATATAATGAAATTATAAAATATATGAGTGATGATAACAATGATAACAGTAATGATGATTATAAAGAATATAATTATGATGATAATATAATGATGATATAATAATAACAACAACAATAGTGATAAAAGTAATAATAATGATGAAAATAACCGTAATAATAACAATCATAATAACAATAATAATGATAGTAATAATAATGATAATAATTACAACACCTGCTACTAATAATAATGATAAAAATAATGAAAATAATAATAATGACTATGATAATGATGATGATGATAATAATAATAATGATAATATTAATAATGATAGTCATGATAATAATAAGAATGATAATTATAATATTAATGATATAGTAATTTTAAGAATCATGATAATATCAAGAAAAATGATAATGGTAATGAAATAGTAATGATGATAATATCAATGATAATGATAATAATCATAATAATAATGATTATGATAATAATAATAATAATAATAATAATAATAATAATAATAATAATAATAATAATAATAATAATAATAATAATAATAATAATGACACTGATAATAATAATAGTGATAATGGTAAAAGTAATAGCGATAACAATACTAATACTACATATAATAATAATTTTCATAATTTTGATCAGTGTCACTTGTTATTATTTTTTTCTCATTACCATTGTTTTCAGTAATAACAATAATAATGATAATAATGATAGTCATAATAATATTAATAATGATAATGATAATGATAATGATAATGATGATGATGTTAATAATAATGATAATTATAATAATAATAATAATAATAATAATAATAATAATAATAATAATAATAATAATAATGATAATAATGATGATGATGATAATGATAATAATAATAATAATAATAATAATAATAATAATAATAATAATAATAATAATAATAATAATAATAATAATAATAATAATAAAAATTACAGTAATAACAGTAACAAGATAACAATAATGATGATAATGATAATATTAATGATAACAAAAATGGTGATTATAATTATAACAATAGTAATGATTCTTGATAAACATAATGCTAATAAAAACAAAAACATAAACCAAATAATAATGATAATAATAATGACGATAATGAGAATAACAGTCAAAATAAAAAGAGTAATCATAAGAAGAAGAAAGGCAACAGAACTAGCAACAATGATAGGAGCAACAACAAGAACAGCAACATAAAGATAAAGATGCATTAAAGCGCAGAAACGATAATAACAACCACAATAAAAATAAACCAGATGCAACCACAAAATCATTGGGCAGAAAGACAGACAGACAGTAATAAATCGGCCGAAGCTAAGAGAGAGAGAGAGAGAGAGAGAGAGGAGAGAGAGAGAGAGAGAGAGAGAGAGAGAGAGAGAGAGAGAGAGAGAGAGAGAGAGAGAGAGAGAGAGAGAGCGAAATAAACAGGAATAATAACACGAGACGAAACAATAAGAATCCCGTTATGAATCCCGCACCTGCGTGATGGCAACACCGTCCATAACACACGACCTGGAGGAAAGAACAAACCTGGACCAAAGAACCTGTAACAAGGGGGGGGGGGGGAGGAATCATCGTCAAGGTACAAGCAGGTGTAGGTACAGGTGTAGGTACAGCCCCAGAGCACGGTTGATAACACCAGTACACCCGTGGCGAGATCACCCAACTCATCAATGCCAACGAGCGGGTTATATGACTGAATCACACATATGAAGAAGAAAAAAAAAAGGAGAGGCAACAACAACACAAAAAAATGAGAACAGTCCCGGTACAATAACACCGAAGAGAGAAAGAAGAGGAGGAAAAGGAAGGATGATAATGCTTAGAACCAGGAGGGAGAGCAGTCCCAGAAGCAGACGACTGAAATGCGGTGTGAAAAGGAAGTAGGGAGCGTCAACGATATAGAGCCATAGCACACATATATCATTATATCCTTATGAGCACACACAGCGTACGAAATCTATGGGAAAAATGATGTGTTTTAAGGACGATGTGAATGCCGTGTTCAGAATTATTGGCTTCTCTGTCTTGGCCACAATCCGCTTAGATGAATAAGGAAGAAAAACCAGGTAACGAATGCATAAAATAGCGAAACGGTTGAAGGAGAAGAGAATAAGGGCACAGGAGGAAGGAGAAGAAGGGCAGGAAGAAGGAGAAAGGGAGGAGAAGCAAAGAAGGAGAGAGAGTGAGAGAGGAGAATGAGTCAAAGACGGAGGAATCTGTGGAGGAGTTGGAAGAGGAGGGCAGGAGGAGGAGGAGAAGGAGGAGGTAACGGAGGAGGAAGAGGGGAGGTTGACACAGCCGGATGGGGAGACGAGGGGAGAAGACCTGGGCACAGGGGAAAGAAAAATAGGAGGGGAAAGAGGAAGAAGAAGAAGAAATTGGAGGAGGAGGAGGGGGAGGAGGAGGAGGAGGAGGAAGAGGCGTGCGTGCGAGAGGGAGGCAGGACGGGTGGCAGGGTGTAGGCAGGAGCCACATACACTCACCGCGGCCCGGGCCCTTATTGATCGTCGAACAGTTATGGCGGACGGGGGCAGAGGGGGGCCATGCGGTGCTGAGGCTCGCCAGGGATTTTCCTTCATTGCTGTTTAACCTGCCCCGCCTAGTCATGCCCTGATGTCTGGAGAGGTGAGTGGCTTGCCCAGGCGTTGACGTGACGACCCCTTGGTGGTGTGCCCGATCGTGTTGTGCTGTACTAAGGTCGAGATGCAGTCGACTCCAAGATGAGGCGACCGAGGCGGGGGTGAGCGAGAGCGAGAGAGTGAGAGAGAGAGAGGTGGATGCTCCAGCACCACCACCACCACCACTAACGCTGCTGCTGTGCTGGCCTCCTGCTCCTGCTGTTGCTCTGCTGTATCGCCTACTTCTAAGCATATATCTGGAGGCTTGAATACCTAGGATGTGAAAGTGCTCGATGGTGTGGTGGTGTTAATTCAGACGCGGTGGCTGTGATGTGATAGCACAGGACCAGTGGTGGCTGGTGGGCTGCGGTGCTCCGGCCCCCCACAACGTCGGCCTCGGTGCTCCTTCTGAACCTCCGAGGCCAACCTCCTCTCCGTCAAGGCTGACCGGTTGTGTCTGTGTCCAATAAAGGAAACCCCGAGTGTCTATATGAACTGTTAGTGAAGCCTCAAGTTATGAAGAGTCCTCTTCTTGAGTCAAAGGAAAACGGCAGAGTGAACTGTCAGGTAAACGACAGGTATTCTATAGAGAGAGAAAAAAAATCATATCAATATTGTATTAGCCCAAAATGTATTTATTCACACATATATCTCATTATCAGTATCAAATAAAGAGAAATTTGGAAAAGGAATTAATTAAATGCAAACAGTTAAATCCAATGCAGTGTGTTTGCGACCGAGTGACCCAATTTGAGCTCGACGCCTCGGCCTGACACAACTTGAGGCGACCGCTGCGAGGAAGGCCCAAGTTGTTTCTTTCGATGCCGGTTGTGACTGCAGCACAGATGCTGGTATTTCTTTTGCCGTATTTGTTCATCTCGCCTTTCGCCAGGGTCTCCGAAGCCAGTCGTAGCGATCTCTTTCATTCCCAATTGGTTCTGATTAAAAAAAAAAAAAAAAAAAAAAAAAAAAAAAAAAAATACGGGTGTAGGCCTTACTGCTAAGTGCATATATAACCAAAAAAATATATTATACTGTTGTGCAAATCGGCATCAAGTACTGCGTCCCATTTCAGACGCTTAATCGAATCAAATTGTTATCAAATTTTCA
>NW_020869553.1:125106-138892 GCF_003789085.1 Penaeus vannamei | reverse complement strand
CATCATCATCATCATCATCATTCATCATCATCTCATCATCATCATCATCATCATCATCATCATCATCATCATCATCATCATCATTATTATTATTATCATCATCATCATCATCATCATCATCTATATTATTATTATTATCATTATATATTGTATTATTGTTATTGTTATCATTATTATTATTATCATTATTATTGTCGTTTATGTTTTATTGTTATTATTATCGTTATTATTGCCATTATTATCATTATTATTTTTAGCATTATTATACTTATTATCATTATTATTATCATTATTACCAATGTCCTTATTACTATATGATCATCATTATCATCGTTATTATTATTGTTATTATTATTATTATCATTATTATCATAACCATTTTTATTATCATTGTTATTATTATTGTTATCATTATTACCATTGTTGTTATTGCTATGACTATTATCATTATTATCATTATTATCATTATTATTACTATTATCATCCTTATTATCATTGTTCTTATTACTATTATCCTGATCATCATCATTCTTCTTATTATTATTATTTTTTTTATTATTATTATTATTATTATTCCTATCAGTTTATTATCATTATCATTATTATTATCACTATCATTATTATTATCATTATCATTATTATTATAATTATCATTATTATTACCATTACAATGGTTATTATCATTATTATGATTATTATTCTTATTATCATTATTATTGAAATTTTCAATATTCATTATATTACTATTACCATTGCTATTATATTTATTGTTATTATTTTAATTATTATCGTTATCACTATCATTATTATTATTATTATTGGGTTTATCATTATCATTATCATTATTATTAATATTATTATTATTGTTCTTTTTGTTGCTGTTGTTTTGTTGTTGTTATTTTTGTTGTCGTTATTATTATCATCATCATCATCATCATTAATATTGGTATTACTGCTACCATCAGTATTGTTATTGATAATACTGTTATTGTCATTGCAAATGTTAACAATATATTATTATTATTATTATTATTATTTTATTATTGCTATTATCAATGTTCTGGTTGTTCTTATTAGTATCATTATTACGTATATTGTTATAACTGTGATTATTATCCTTTTTATCATTATTATCATCCTTATTATTATAATCATTATTGTTATTATCATTATTATTATCATTTTAAAATCATTATTGTTATTCCTATTTTTTTCTTTCTTTTTTGATGATATTGTTAGAAGTATTATTTTAATGATGTGATCATCATTATCATTATTATAATTTCACTATCATTGATATTATTTTTCGTAGAATTGTTATCATTACCATTATCATTGTTTTTACTATTGCTTTTGTTATTTTCATTTTTACCATGATTATTATTGTTGTTATTATTATCATTATCATTACTATTATTGCGATGATCTTCATTGTTGTTGATAAGAATGAGTTTTTATATTTATTTTTTTATCATTATCTTGTTGCTGTTATTGTGATTATCTGAGATACAGTTTCATGATTATTATCTATAATGCTGATGTTATGGTTGCTGATTTCAATACCATCAATATATAATTCGAATCTTTATCGTTACTATTCACTATAATTGTCATTCTGTATGATTGAAATTATGAATATCATTATCATTATTACCATGATTATCATTTCTAATTTCACCATATCAGTATATCATTTACATAAGTTTCGCCGATATAACCACTACATAAGTAAGATAAGCTTTGTTCCCATAACATATGGAAGTGTATATAATCGGTTAGTGTATATAATCATTACTGTAAATAACCAGTTTGTGTTACTTAGGACAACACTTCAGGGATGAATGAAACATGGCGTGAATCTCCGTAGAGTCTGTTTACGTTACATTCGGGAGGCAATTATTATTATTATTATTATTATTATTATTATTATTATTATTATTATTATTATTATTATTATTATTATCATTATTATTATTATTATTATTATTATTATTATTATTATTATTCATTATTATTATTATTATTATCATTATTATTATCATTATTATTATTATTATTATTATTATTATTATTTATTATTATTATTATATTATTATTATTATTATTATCATATTATTATCATTATCATCATTATCATTATCATTATTATTATTATATTATTATTATTATTATTATTGTTGTTTTTGTTGCTGTTGTTGATCGCACGATGTCCAGTGACAGAAAGACAGCGTCGGGCAAAGTATCGTACACGCTGCCCAACGATCGTACAGCAATTATAAAATATCGTACCATAGATACTGGAGATCCATGAACGTAAAGTATTCTTACATGATACATATTATAAGGTTATGTTCTCCAAATACGTAAGATACATAAGGAGATGATATTATCAGTGTTATCAGTTGGTATACCTTTTCGTTGTCTCATCAACTCTGAATACTAGTTTAATTATAGTGGATAGTAGTGGATAAAAAGATGTACAATAATAGTCAATAGGTGGATAACAGGTGGATAAGAGTAAATAGTAGATAGTGGAGGATATGTGAATAATTGCAAATAATGTTAATAGTGGAGAAGGGATAAAAATGATGGATAATCAGGTGGATAATAGCGACTAATATGATTAATAAAGGATAACAAATGGGGTAAGAAGGATAGTCGATAATAAAGTGGCTAATGGTGGATAGTGGATAAAAAGGTTGGTGAAAGTGAAGAGTAGATAGCAAGATGGAAAATAGTGGATAACGAAGGAGAATAACGGTGGATACAAAAGATAGAAAATGGTATATAGTAAATAAAGTAGCGTAACAGCGGTAATAGGTAACAAAGTGGATAATAGTGGAGAGTGAATGATAATATTGGATAATGGATAACCAGGTGAATGGTGGATAAATTCCGATGACAAGGTGGCTAATAGTGGATAGCAACAACAAGAAAGATAAAAGTAGAAAGTGAATAACAAGCTAAACAGAAAGCCAAATAAAGGAAAAGAAAAATGATAATAAGAGTGAAGAGGAAACATGAATAGGAAATAGAGAAAAATAACGAAAGTCCGCGACAGGCAAGACGGTTTGGGCGCGAAAAATAATTTGAAAAATAACGGAAATAACTGACGAATTATTGATCGCCAACAAGTACCTTTCATTCATTCGTCAAACTATTCATTTAATTAAAGTCATTCATCCACCGGCCCATTCATTATCTATTTGTTTATTGTAACTTTCATTCATTCATATTTCTATTAGATGCCGTTTATACATTCTTGCATTTTTGTCTATATCCGTCTTTCGGTACATTTGTCATACGGGTGAAAATATTTCGTATTCACTTATTGTTGGTCTCGTATGACCTTTCATTCGTTAATTTACTTGTAACATGTACTAACTCTATGTTATTCTCATCGTTACTACTTCTGCTCTTGCAACTGCTCTAATTATTTTCATCATTATTTTTTGTTATCATTATTATTACTATTGTCATTACCACCACTGTAATCATTACTAATATCATTACCACCACTATTATTATCATCATTACCATTATCATTACCACCACCATTATTATTATCATTACTATTATCATTACCACCACCAATATAATAATTACTATTATCATTACCACCACTATAATCATTACCATTATCATTACCACCACTATTATTATCATTACCACCACTATTATCACTATTATTATCACGACTATTATCATTATTCCCGTCATTCATTCCCTCCTTGCCCGTTGACAAACCCCCCCCCCCCCCGTCCATCCCCTTTCCTCTCGCAAAGCAAGGCGTCGCATCCACACCTCGATGGCCATGCAGCATCGCCGACATCCACGTCAATCAGCACATCGCCCTCACAGAGATATCGATTCCCGGTAGTACACACTCCTCGTGAAGTTGGGTCGCTCCTCCCTGGGTCGAGAAGGGTGTGGTGGCATGTCCGTGTCTCTCCCTCGCTGTGGTTTGAGGGTGAATCGGAATGAAGAGAGAGAAAGGTTTTTTTTTTTTTAATTGTTTTTCTATCCGGGGTTCAATCTAGAGAGGCTGCATGCCGAATTAGCGATCGGTTTCATACTGGGTCAAGGCCGTTGGGCGAGGGTGGATGCGCATGCGCCGGGTGAGGGAGAGAGGGTGTTCGGATGAGGCTGTGCAGTCACCGGGAGAACGGCGGCGTGGGGCTCGCATGTGCCCAGAAACGGATGCTTTTCTTGTATGATTTTATGCACGATGGGAGAGGGGAGTATTTCGCATAATTCGTTGTATACGTGGAGAATAATATAGTTCTATTATCCAATCCCCGATGCGGTGTGTGGGAGACACGATAGGATCATTTAATGTTTAACTGAAATATCGCAGATTGTCTGAATATGAAATGTAGTTATACTGATAATAGTAGAAATGAATGAAACTAAGTAAACAAAAAATAAACGTAGAATATACTCACAGGCTTTCATTACAGTCGCAATAAATGTAATTTTCGCAGTGTGTCATGTTAGAAATATTAAAAGGCAAAGTTGTGACTTCGCGGACGATAATCAAAACATACAAAAAAATGAACCGAAATTAATTACACATCACCTGCTATTGATCATGAAGTTTGCCGAATCAAGACTTCACAACTGCATTACCTCCATTAGGTTTATATCACATCACTCCGCACAAATCGCACAGGTTCAGCCGCACTTGGCCGGTTACCTTGAAACCAGAATGGCGCCGGTGTACCGCTTTTTCCGAACAAGTGAATTTTACGGTGATGCGGATAAGGATGATGATGATAAATAGGATAATATTAAATAGTTATAATAATGATAATAACAATATTGAGAGTAATGATAATTATGATTATATACATAGCCTCCCTGATGATGAGTGAACTCTTAATATCCTCTGTATATCAGCTTTGGTAGACGTAAATCAAAGGTATTGGCGACGATACATTCTAATAACATGAAGATCGAGGTCAGTGTCCCGTAAAGATGCCGGATTAGTGAGGGTCAATCTGTGTCCCGAACCAATGAAGAGTCCATACTAGTGAGATTCACCCAGCCGTCGGAAGGAAGTCTTGCGTCCCGAACCGTTGGACTTGCCGAACTAACGAAGTATTTTGAGGTCCCAACGTTCTTTATTTGTACGGAATTTAGTTAATGATATTGTATTTAGTGACGCACGGACATGCATCATCCTTGTTCATTGTTATATCCTCATGGCACCTATTTCAAGATTCTCAAGTTAGTACTGTTATTATCAGATTTTTATTATAAGTTATTTTTATTATTATAAGTTAGTATTGTTGTTATTATCAGAAATCATTTTTATTGTTATTATTGTTATCATTATCACCACTGTAATACTGAGGACCGTTATTCTATCTATGTGATTGTTTTCATTTAGTTATTATCACAACTACCATTCGTATCACTGTTACTGATATTACTAGTCAGTATTAGTAATACCATCATTAATATTTTGTAATGTAATTAATATAAATACCATTACCACTGGTGTTATTCTCGTTAACTTTTAATGTTATACTTTTTATGATTTTGATTGTTACTGTTGTTATTGCTACGACTATCGTTATCATTACCATTTTTATTATACCTTACATTATCATCATCAATTTTGTCTTTGATGTTGTTAATGTTATTTATATATTATCATTATTAACATTGATTATCATTATTTGAACTGTTATTAGTTTACTTTTATTGTTGTTGGTACTATTATAATACCATTGTAACTATCACCAATGGGAATTTTATTGTTTATCAATCTTATTGTTATTATTGCTAATATGATTATGATAATTATCATAATGATTATTATATTGTTTGCATAGTCATAATAATTATCATTGCTATGATTGTTACCTTTTTGTTTTTTACTTTTATTCCAAATATTCGTATGTCTATTAACACTATTATTACACTTTTTTATGATGATGTTATATTTTTGTTTATTATTTATAATTATTGTTTTTTTTATACCTACGATCATTATTTTTTTATTCCTATTATTGCAATTGTTACTATTATCTTTCAAATTATCATTATATGATTATCATTGTTTAGTGATATAGATAATGATATTAACCATATCATTATTATTGTTGTTACAGTTAATTTTATCATAATCACTAATGATGTTTTTGGTATCTTTATCATCATCGTAATCATTATTTCTCTTTCTATCATTATTTCTATTTCTATTACTGCTGCTTTCATCTTTATCATAAACCTTAGTGTTACGATTTTTATCAATCCCACTGATATTTATCATTATCATTATTATTATTATTATTATTTATTATGATTATTAGCGTGCCTATTTTACTGTACTAATTGATGTAATCAGTACTGGTTTTAAGATTAGTTTCACATTGCTTGATTACTTTTATTCATTATCATCGCTGTTACTATCGTTATTTTCATAATACTTCATCATCATTGCTATTATCATTAATATTGCTCTTATCATTATTATCATTATAATTATTATTACTATTATTATTGCTATTATTATTTACATCCGTATTTATTGTATTATTATTATCAGTATTGTCATTATTATTATCGGTATTGTTATTATTATTATTATTATTATCATTATCATTATTATTATTTTTATTATTATTATTATTGTTGTTGTTATTATGTCTTATTATTACTACCATTATTATTATCATTGTTATTGTTGTTTGCTATTACCAGTTTTGTTATTATCATTCATTAACATCAGCTGAGTCTGTCTCCGTTAATAGTGTTAATTTGTTTAGTCACTGTTAAATTTGTTAAATTTGTTACTCCCTGTTGCTACTACTAACATCATTTGCTGCCATTTTCACCATTTTCCCAATTCCTATTTTTACTATCACTGTCTCCATTTATGCTGTATTCACCTACAGTTACTGATATTGAAGATACGAATAACGTAACTGGCATGGGTAACTGTATTCACGAGGCTATTATGATGATACCATTAACATAAATAATAACGGTAAAGTTGATAGTTATGATACAGATAATGATCATCGTAGTCATGGTAAAGATATTGTCATTATCTAAATGTTCATGCTGCTATTTTTTCTTGTTGTATTGTTTAGTTATTATTAGTAATCCTTATCTTTAATATTTTTATCATCTTTGGTATTATAATAATTATCATTATCACCTGTCATAACTACTATCATTAAGATAATCATTATTGATATTATCATAACTATCATTATAGCTGATTTCATTATTATTATTATCATCTTGTTTCGAAGATATTCATGATGCTGAAAATGCTCTTATTAATAATGAAAATATCGATCATTGTAAAAGTTTTATTGAGATTAGCAACAGCAATATCAATAATGACACTACTGCTATCATCATAATCATCTTTATTATTGTTACTAATAGCATAGCTGGCTATGCTGTTATCATCATCATTAATGTTATATCATTGTTCTAAATATGAATACTATTCATGTTATGATAGTATTATAAGGATGATGATGAGATTGAGAATGGAGTTAATAGAAATAAAGTAGTAGTAACATAGGTAATGGTAAAATGATAGTAATAACAATTGTAATATTAATAATAATGATATCCATTATGATTATAGTAATAATAATAATAACTAATGGTAATGATGATAATGATAATGCTATTAATTATAAAGATAATAAAAATGGTAATAATAATGATAATGAAAAGAATAACAATGACATTACTAGTACTACTAATGATAATAATGAGATCATAATGATTATAATAACAATAACATTAATGATGAAAATGATAGTAAAGGTGATGATATTAATAGTACTAATAGTTATGATGATGATACTGATGACGATGATAATCATAGTGAAAATATAAGGGATAATGATGATAGAAGTAATAGTAATTATATTAATAATAATATTACTGATAATGCGAATAATGATGACAACAATGATAATAATGCTAATACCAATAGTAATAGCAAATATAATAATCATATTAACCATGATAAAGATAATATAATAACATCGATAATGATTACTTTTTGCCATCAATAAAATCATCCTCAGCAATATTATCACATTTTCATTACCATTATTTTCATACCATTACCACATGATGTTATTGTCATAAATGCCAAAGATAATTCTTACGGTAACTAAGAATTATCATTCACTTACTACCGTTATTGCTGTTGTTATCATAATCATTGATATCATTGTTATTATTATCTTTATCTTTATCGTTGATATTATTTTTATTATCATCATAATCATCATCATCTTTACTATTATTAGTGTTTTTATTGTTATTATTAGCATCACGACTGTTATTATTATTATTATCAATTTTATCATTATAAAGCTTATCATCATCATTATAACCGTCTTTATCATAAGCAGTAGTAGTGGTAATATTGATAACATTATCATTATTATTACCATTATCCATATCATTATTATTATTATCATTATCATTACTGTTATCATTATCACTTATCATTATTATTGTAATCATTAGCATTATCATTATTATTATGTTATTATTTGTTATTAATATTATTATCATTGTAGTTACTGTTATCATTAAAAAAAAATTAATTGTAATTTTCAATTTTAAGATCATCATTATTATTACTGTTATTACTGCTAATTATCAGCAGCAACATTATTGTTACCATCTGTTCGCAAGCAGTTGCTCACAAAAGCACTTGTATAATATAGGTTCCAATTCTAAAGAACCAAGAAATCCTTATATAAAGAAAAAAAAAGTTGAAGTTACCGCTTATTTGACTCATAGACAGATACTTTGCCGTTACTTATAAATAGATTCTTCAATAAATCTAGTTTGTGCATTGTGGGTTTTTCTACTATAGATGACCCTGCATAAAAATCGGCAAAACATTACGAAATACTACTAAGTCACTTTACGAAAACGAACACATTTGAATTTCCATATATACGAAAACGAACACATTTGAAATTCCATATATTCTGACTTGAATTGGATGGAAAAAAAGGAAAAAAGAAAAAAAAATAATTTGCCGATTATTCTAAATCGTCACCAACGCTAATCCTTATATAATCAAATAGCGGAATGTTAAATCAAAACTGCTTATAACTATAGAAAGAACACCCCCCCCCCCCCCTTCCCTCTCGGTCGCAGAAGTATGCGTGTGTATAGACACTTACACGAAACTGCCCAATTACACGGTACTTTTAGCCACTATTACCTTGACCACGCGATGGCATCACTGCGTTCACAACAAGAGACTCCTTGTTCACACTTCCTGCTATTAATGCTGTGAACACCTGACAGCGAGATACCCTTGCGTGGTCTGCAGTTGCTACCTTTCTTTGTTCATGGGCGAGGGCAGGATCGCACAGGACGTGGGCGAACGGGTGTGTTGCTAGGGGTGGGGTGGGGGGGGGTAAACTATTTTATTTATCTATATATTTCGTTGTTTGGGGCGGGGGGGGGTTAAACTATTTTTTTATCTATATATTTCGTTGTTTGGGGCGGGGGGGGTAAACTATTTTTATTTATCTATATATTTCGTTGGTTGTTGTTGTCGTTTTTTGTTTTTTTTTTTTTTTTTTCGTTTCGTCTCTTCTTTTGTATATCTAACATCTGAATTTACCAAAGTGGGGTATCTTCTGTTCATCTTCATCAGTACTAATACCGTGAATGAGTATTATTACTACACCTATTACGTACGTTTCATATATAGAGTGAACCCCACGTAATAAGAATTTTTTTTATCACATTTATCGTGTTCATGGTTGTTCTAAAGAATCTCTCATCACAAAACGTACATTTAGTATAACGTATGTACTTCTCTTGTCATGATATCGAAGATGGAACTGTGCATGAAAACTTTCGAATACGGCCACTGGTAATACTAAGCATTTTAACGAGGGCGATATTGATATTGGTAATGTATATGATATAAGATACGATTATCTCATTTTTCACGGCAATATTAGCATCAGTACTGATATCCACATGTAAACTTTTCGAGATATTTCCTCTATACGCTTTATATCTTCATAGAATTAAGAGAGAGAAAGAGAGAGAGAGAGAGAGAGAGAGAGAGAGAGAGAGAGAGAGAGAGAGAGAGAGAGAGAGAGAGAGAGAGAGAGAGAGAGAGAGAGAGAGAGAGAGAGAGAGAGAGAGAGAGAGAGAGAGAGAGAGAGAGAGAGAGAGAGAGAGAGAGAAGAGAGAGAGAGAGTGTGTGTGTGGTGCGTGTGTGTGTGTGTGTGTGTGTGTGTGTGTGTGTGTGTGTGTGTGTGTGTGTGTGTGTGTGTGTGTGTGTGTGTGTGTGTGTGTGTGTGTGTGTGTGTGTGTATGGTGTGTGTGTTGTGTGTGTGGTGGTGTGTGTGTGCCCTAATGTCCATTAGAACTAGTGTGACATATTAGTGGCAGTAATGAATATATTACTATTAGATAATATATTCGTTTACCGGTAACTCGCTAGAGTCATACAGTGAGCTCTTATGAGTTCATTCCGATGAGCTATAATCTTATTGACGGCTAAAACCACAGCACATAATAAATAACTCATGTATGATATTCTATAATATATCACAAATTAACAAAATCAGCCTAACATTTTATTCAGTAAATGAATATATTGAATAGACAATACGATTGTTTGATACTCAATTTCATTTCAGCATATTAGTCTCACTGCTGTGTATTAAATCTATATATATATATTGATGATAATTATTAATCTCTCCGTAGAAACGCACAATTTTAAAATATGGATATAAATATAAATTAAAATACTCCTTTTTTTTTGGGTGTCGTTTTAATCCTTTATTTTTTGTATTACAGTATGTTTGGATCTCACTAACAGTGGGATAATATTTTAATTTTTTTTTCTTCTCGTTTAATTAACGATTTCGATGTAATGACAAAGATCTTGTTTATGTTTCGTTTAATACTCACTCGTTAATTTTATCGAGATATGCATATACCATCACCATTAAGTTATCTCCTCACTCTCTACATATTATAACTCACCATACGCGTTACAGAGTGAACTCTCAATCTGGTTTCCAAATAATATTATAGACTATTAGTGCTTATGTAGATGGTGTATCTGGTCTGCATAAGTTACACACGTATTATACTAATTGTTGATAAACTTATCTCATTGTATTAGTTTACTATTGTTATACTTGCTCATAATTATACTTGATATACATAATAGTAAAATCAAGTTATAATAATAAATAGGCTCTTCTTCATTATATTACAATCTTAACTAATAGATAGATATAGTTAACTCAAATAGATCTCCGATGCTACACTGATAAGATATTAATATAAACATAGTTTGCGTCCACCATCGCGGCCTTTATCTATTATCATTCTTTATTATACTTTTTTATCGTTTTTTTTGTTATTCCAAAATAAAATTTGTTTTTGTGGGATGTGTGACGAGAAAAAGAAACAATGGAAATAAACATTTAATTGGTAGCTTATAAGCCATTAATCGCTCATGTATGTTAGCTACAGTATTTTAGTTGTGATATAATTGCATGAAATGAGCTTGATCCAGGTTACAATTTTCTTGTATTGGGTACTCAGTTGTGGTATTACTAAAATTGATCATGTATCAAATCTATCGATTACTATGCACTCAAAGCGTTTTTAATGTTGGTCTGCAATCACCCTCGTGTACAATCGCGATTGCTTCATAAATTATATATAAGATAATAAGTAATGTAAGGATAAATTTAATATAAAATTGTACAAAAGGATAATGTAATGATCTAATACAATATAAGAATCAGTCGCGATGATAATGTTGTACCGATTGTATTTTAGCATTTTTTAATTTAGTTGCAGAGAAATCCATTGCGAATTATATCTATTAATGTTGTATGATTTAGAAATACACTCGTGCTCCCTTATGATATGTCGTGATTCACTTGATACTGTCTATTAGTCATATGCTAGTGCGATATGTAGTCAAAGTCCATTATGCTCTCGTTATGAATTTCTTTATCAATAAACTCTACCCTGATTATTGGATACTCGTCAGGTTATTAATTATTGTGCGGACTCATGATCACCATGCAATGTTGGTGTACCATTAAATTGCTCGAACGTCAACACGTACAAGCCTAGTCCTAAGCGAATTATGTCTGATATAGTAAAGATATTATACATGGGTAACTAGTAGATACGATTGAATCGAGAGATAAGCTAAGTTCAGCAAAATTCTACATTAGCGGTAAATGACGGATTCTACATGTTACCTAGGTTGGTTTCTCTGGTGAGAGTAATGAATATTTATTTATTTAGAATTCTTTCCACTCCACAAATCGAGTATCGTCATGCTCTCGTATTACGAAAGAAAAATTAATAATACGTACAAGATTATATCAATAAATTATAATCCAACAACAGATTATTCAACTGCTACGGTGTAATATGCTGAAATTGGATGAACAAGAAACCCACTGCTCATGCCATGCTGATTATATTACAAACTCCAACAGATAAGAGAAGTCTCAGCTGACAATTTAACGTACTAAATTATCTCGAAGCAGTCCAGGGACCATCACATGAAGTCGCAAAACTATAGCACGAGTCGACAGAACCACCTGCGCATGAGAAAAGTTGTCACGATGTCGTACTGAAGAGCTGAAGCGAGTATATTGTTACATGAAGTAGAGGATGATCAGTACGTCATAGTGCAGCTCACGTGATATTCCCTAGTCGCATTTAGTAGTGGATTGATATAAGTCCGACAAAGTACTCATCCCATTCAAGGTATTAGCTACCCTTGTGTAAGTTTATGGTATCATTACACAACGTAGAGAGATCAATAGAGTGGACATAAGCCTTATAAGCTGGGCGGAAAGTTAGCTCATAGATTCTGTATCCATATTAAAACCGCGCTCAATCGTACCACACAGAGGCTATACAATAACAACTCGTCGAGCGAACAATAATTCAATGCGCCGCAACACGACTTATCTGATATCCTTCTTCTGAAATATAAGTTGTGCAAGTCCAGAAGTGAAGCTGCCCTTTTCTACTTATGATTTGTCTAGATAGATGTATTTTATTTGACATATATAAGGCACTGGATTGCTAAATTTCACTTATTAGGACCTGTGATTCCTGATACAGATACGAGGGCCTGAAGTCATGAGATCTATTTAGAATCTAAAACTACTATTTAAAAAAGAAAATAGTTGTGATTACCTTTATTGACGTATTTAATTCTTTGTCTTCGAGCCAAAGCCTGTGAAGTTCAAGAAAATCCAATTATTCTTCTCTGCAAAACCCATTGCCTCAATTATTACCATTACTTTTTTGATTAGTCTTTCCTCCTTTCATCGGTATCTCTTTCCATTCTGTATTTCTCTCTCATCATATCCATGTTTATCATTGCAATCTTGCTTCCATGCGAGGAAAACACTGTACCGTCTCAATTGCCGTTTCATTGGTTAGCATACGTTGCATTCATTCAATCAACGATCACGTGATCCTTTTATCAGACGACCTGTATCAATTTTTTAAAGTATTTCGCATGGATTTTGCAATATAAATGTATACTGAACGGATGTTTTGTCGACAATTACATTATCTTATTTTTTATTTATTTATTTTTTATTATTATCATCCATGTCGGTGTTGCCACTGCCTTTGCTGCAATTATTACGAGTACCGCTATTTTCAGCCATCATATCATAGCACTACCTCATTTACTGTCTATTTTAACACTCAATATATCTTTTATCATTTCTCGTCATTGTATTATCAT
>NW_020869553.1:115106-117606 GCF_003789085.1 Penaeus vannamei | reverse complement strand
GGTCAAGTCACATCGACCGGGACCCCGAACACTGGCTGGCACTTGATCCAGGGGCGTGCGAGCCGGGAGGATGCGGCGTGGATTCCCTCCGCCGCCATATTCTTAGCCCGACGTTGTAGCAATTAGCAGTGGACGGCCATCTTGTGCCAGCGCCGATGCCTTCGTGAGAGTGCGGGGCGAAAGCGATCCGACGGATGTGCGAAAAAGGGGGGGGGGGTACGTGGCTGCCGTGCATGTGCTGGGTCTCTCTTGCTCTCTCGAATTCGTTTTCTCTCTCTCTCTGTCTGTCTATCTGTCTGTCTCTGTCTCTCTGTCTGTCTCTGTCTGTCTGCGTCTCTCTGTCTGTCTCTGTCTCTCTGGCTGTCTCTGTCTCTCTCTCTCTCTCTCTCTCTCTCTCTCTCTCTCTCTCTCTCTCTCTCTCTCTCTCTCTCTCTCTCTCTCTCTCCTTCCTTCCTTCCTTCTTCCCTCTCCATCACCTTCCATGGCTCAATCTCCCTCATGCTGCCCCCCATTCTTTCTCTCCCTCCTTCTATCTCTTCTTTTTCATTTTCTTCTTCTTCCAACTCTTTCTTTTCTTCTTGGAATGAGAGAACACAAACTCCAGTTCTACATTCAAGAAACACTGATAGACTGAACGGATGGGATCCCAATACATGAAGCGTGAATTAATTGTACTTAGATGTCAAGAAAGTACGATTTTTTAAATAACTTTTTTACGGTGCTTGCAGTTTTATAAATCTGCAGGCAGGTAGCATTAACTCGTAATATTATTATCGCTTAATTGTGTTTGTCCTGCGTGTGTTTCAGGCCAGAGCCAGGTGTGTTGAGTGGCCACTGCTTTTGGAAGAGATTGCACGTTTGCGATTTCTTTCTGTTGATGTTTACATAAATACTAGTGTTTATTTTTTTCTCTTCTAATATCTTCGATTGCTAAATGTTTTTTCACTCACTCACGTCTTCGATTTATAGAGATCTTTTTCTTTTTTTTTCCCCTAAACGTACAACTGACGCATCTTTTTCACACAGGTCGAGAGAAGCTAGATCTCGGAGAGGTGCGGATAAAGGTTGTCCTGGAGGCTGACGGGACGCAGGTGGAAGACCCCGAATACTTCTGCACCTTGCCGGAGAACACTGTCTTCCTCTTGCTTAGGCAGGGAGAACACTGGTACCCTGCCGGAGTTGAGGTGCTCAGACAAGGTAGTTATGCCCTGCCACGTCGCAGCGTCAGAGAATTATTAGAGTTTAGTTTGATTTGCTCCTCGGATTACTATGTGTCTGCATATTGTCCGAAAAGTACTTTGTCCTTTGAACGCTAAAAAAAATATCATAACACACATTTTCTTTCCAATTTGTTTATTTATGATGTTTACATGCATAACCATGAGCACATGTTCATACTTTCCTTAATCGAAATTCCAAAAGAATCAAGCTCCTCTATGATTCTTTGTGACACTTAATGCATCAGCACCTGTTGTTTTACTGTTATGAAACATGATACAAGAGCTGCATTGGTTTAGTATGGTGAAGTAGTGATTGTCAATACCATACTATGTTACCTCAATTCCTTACTACCAATAGCTTAAGATAGACACTATCTTCTTACTGATACATTGGTGTCCTGTCTGAGATAATCACATAGTTATTTAATATCAATTCAGTAAACATAGTTTAATAAACCACAGAAGGGATATTCTTCGCCCTGTTGGCATCTTGACAGTTAGTCGAATCTCAATATAGACAGGATGATGATGTTTATCAGTAACAAAATTGGCCTCAAAATCAGCTGTTGCTTGAAATGGAGGCCATGTGTCAGGGGATAAGGAATCAGATTGTGTGTATTTGTGAGGCAGAACATTAGCGATAGACGCTAATTTATAACGTAATAGTGAAGGCCCGTAATCTTTTAATTACGCAAGGGCACTATTGGCGATTCAATATTACTATTCATAAGTGAAGCACCATCAGCTGAAACAAGACACTTCCCTACCAAAGAGGAAGAGACAAAAGAGACACGAATCAAGCATAAGCTATTATGTACACAATAATTTAGGTGTCATACCCTCCTGATAAGTCATTCAAGGCATATACTGTTTATTTGTCCATCCATATATTTATTTTTTATTATTGTTGTTATTCTTTCTGCAACAGAGTATGATATTTTCCATTTTCAGCATTTTCCCCTGTTCTTTTTTCTCCCTCCTTAAAAGATCCTGATTGTCACATCAGACTGAACTTGGAACAAATGATGTCCTTATGTTAAAAAAAACAATTATTTTCAGACATTATTATACACCTAAGGCTTATTTTTATTTGTCTTCACGGGCTCTGTTGAGCTTCGATAAACATCATTGGCCAATTTACAAAACTTCAACAGTTAGTCAGTTCAGTGTCTGGTCGAAGTTTAGGTACAAATACGCCAAAGAAATCCATACAAGCCCCGTCACTCTCTGGGAATCAGCTGTTTGGGTTGCGGTCTGGCCTGGTCGATGGCTTTGTGCAT
>NW_020869553.1:107606-110106 GCF_003789085.1 Penaeus vannamei | reverse complement strand
TAGTATAGTTAATATACTATATATACATTTATATGTAATATATAGTCGTATATAAATGTATAAGTATAATACTATGTATAATTAATATTTATGGTATATGATATATGTATAGTATATACAATATATATATTATATATATAATTATATTTATATATATTAGTATTACTATATATTATATAGTATTAAATTAATAGTATATACATAAAGAGACAGACGAGATGAGATGAGGATGAGAGAGAGAGAGGATAATGTTAACTATATATATATATTATAGTATATATATATATATATATCTATATATAAATTATAAGCATACATACAGCACACAAACACACATCACACCCAACAGACAACACAGCACACACAGGATTGTCGAACAACACACACACACACACACAGTGTGTGTGTGTGTGTATGGTGTTTGTAATGGCGTGAGTGTGTGTGTGTGTGTGTGTGTGCATGTATGTACGTATATATAGTTATAGCTATATGTAATATATAATAATATACTATAATATATATAATAAGTAATGTTATATAAAGCTCACTCACTCTGTATAGATATACATATAACATATACATACTCACGCCATATACAATATAACATATACATCAATATATATAGTCCATTATATATACATATATATTATGATATGTTATATGTATGTATACCTATATAGTACATTAGTATGCTAATAGTAGGATACATACATATATATGCGATGTATTATATATAAGAATTATATTATATAATTATATATATATATATAATATATATTTATAGTATATATGCTATGTATATATATATAGATAGTGGTGTGTGTGTGGTGTGTGTGTGTGTGTGTGTGTGTGTGTGTGTGTGGTGGTGTGTTGTGTGTCGGTATTATATATAATATATATAGGTATATAATATATTATACCTATATTATGCGTAATTTTGTTGATGGTATCCTATATAATTGTTATATTTTGCTCCACTATAGTTTATTAATAGTCATATGTAAATATAACATATATGAACTACTAGGTAGTAAATTATATAATATTATAGTTAAGTATAGTAAGTAATATGATATACATATACATACACACACAACACTAAACACACACACCACACAGCACACACACACACATATATATACTTTATATATATATATATTATATATATTAGTGATTAATATATATACTTTATCAATACGTTATAATATAGTAATATGCGCTAGGTATAGGTTGATTATAACGTGAATTGTTCATTTTGGAGGTAAACGTAGTATTGTATTCTAGCTCTAACGGAAAGGGCATTTAGACTAGGAGATATGTAAACTTAATTTAACATTATTAATAAAGTGACTTGTTACTAAAGTAGAGGATAACATACATACGAGCTCACACAACACACGAGCACGGGGAGCAACACACACTGGGCATATCCACACACACACACATATATATTATAGTCATATATTATATTATATAATATATAATATAGGTAAATACTATATATATATAATATATATATAGGTTATTACTATAAATACATACATACATATTATAATGATATATATATATATATATAACTAATATCATATATATATATATATATATATTAACCTATTATTATATATATATATATATAACATATACATATATAATACAAGTATATTACATTATGATCAATATACATATATACTTATAGTATACATAATAACTTATAATATTTTAGTCAATATGCGTATCATTATATATTGATATAATGATCAAGTTATTATTATATTATAATATTTATATTATAATATATGATATATAAATATCACTTTGAACTATATAGTCATAGAAATATAATAATATATTATTAAATATATATAATATTATAATATCATATATATATATATATATAATTATAGATTGCATGTCTCTGTTTGTGTGTTGTGTGTTTTGAAAGTGTCACTCTATGTGTTCACTTGTCGTTTAAAACGTGTATAGTCCTTGTATTTTAATACATACATCACCCAACATATCAATCTAAATAAACACAAACAAAACATAGCTAACCACATAAGACAAACATACACACCGCGCGCATACACACACACACCAGCACACACTCTCACACACCACCACACAGAGGTACAGCATACACCACTCTCACACATATATGTAAATATAGGTTATCGTTGTTTAGGCCCACACATACACACAAATACAAACACATACACACAACACGCACACACGCGCACACACACGACACACTAATAGATAATGTCAAAGAGCATTAGGTATTATTATTGATAGTTTTACATTACTACATCGTGCTACACACACACACTTATTTAGAGCACACAGACGACACGCACATCACAACACACAACATCACACACACACATATACAATATTAGTATATCATATATAGTATTATAATAATATATATATATATAGAATATATTATTATTAAACGTAGTAGTAAGGTATAGGTTATAATGTGTTTGTGTGTGTGTGTGTG
>NW_020869553.1:100106-102606 GCF_003789085.1 Penaeus vannamei | reverse complement strand
ACTAAGATGCTCTCTTTTCAGAGCAGTCTTCAGGTTTGAGTTGGGTACCTTAATTTTCTATCCAAATAGCACTGATTTTTTTTTTTTTTTCTTACGATTGACAATGAATTGACTTGATTGCTAAGTTAGCCGTAAGACTCTTAGTCTCGGGATGATGTGAGTTTTTGCGATGGGGAGAGCTGCAAAAATAAGACTTTTTTCTCTCAACAATCTGGAAAGGACTTTTGGATCAGATACAAAAACGAGAAAGATGATCTTCTACCTTAAGAAGAGACGCAAAACTGAAGATAGACTCGCTACACAACAGCAGTTTTTGCATGATCGCCTGGGTCAAACTCTCTTGTCAATGCATTACTAGTTACTTTTTGTTCTCAGATCAGAAGGTCATTGTCCTGGTGTTCTATTTTATCAGTATTTCTATTAGTTTCGTTTTTTTTTAGCTTGAGTTCCACTATGACGTTTCTTTCTTGGCAGTGCTGCAATTTAGTTATGACCTTGATATTGAGTCTCACCGAAATGTCAAAGTGTGTAAATATTTCATATTACTGTAACCAAAAGCGCGTGTGTAACGGCGTTGTTCCGCCATGTCTAAAAGAGATGTACTTTGTTCACTGTGCCGCCACGGCATGATCTGCGACTCTTTGACAGACAGAGATTCGTTAAGTGCCTGAAACAATACATGACAGAAGACCATGTTATGATATCCCAAGATATCAATAGTTTCCAATCCCTTGTAAGACAGTCGCCACCTCATCTTTCCTGGTTTGATAGAGATTAGAAGAATGTGGTATGAACCCTCTTCATCCTTCAATAAATAACACTTCTCTCTAGAGTCCACTTGGGCCAGGACAAATTAAAGCAGAAAAGTCTCTAAAAAAACATTCTTTCGTAGGCCTAGTGATGATTGCCAAGTTAATTCATCTACCTAGAGCGTCGGTGCACAGTTTTTTATTATATTTGTTGCCCAATTTGGCCCGCTGGCATATAGCGCTCTGCTGCTTGAACGCGGTAACGTGAGCTCTCCCCCTCGCAGCTATCACTGCCATTCCCAAGATCGTATGTGAGACCATCTACTCCCTGGGGCTCCACGATGAAGCGCCGGTGTGGAAGATCATGGACCACTACGGAAAGATCACCGTCGTTCTCTCCTGGGACCCCAGCCACCGGGGGGACCGTCACGGTAGGTGTTCAGCGCTAAAGAGAGATAGAAAGAGATGGGGGATAAAAGCCAACTTGTAAGATAAATGAATTCAACACGGCAGGTTCGTATCTCCACCTAGGGGGAGTTCTTTCAAATAAGAGGGGATAGGAGGTAGAGGCGATGTTCTTCTTGTCATTATGCTGTGATTACTGCTGCTGTTGTTGATGTTATTGCTACTGCTGCTGCACGGTAGGTTTGCCACGTGATGGGGTTAAAAAATTCAAAATCTTTTCTGACCTGGGCAGCGCCAGCACATTCGAGTTTTACAATCACCCCCTTTTCTTCCCCAAAAAGTCTGGATTCTAAGTTCCATACTTGATTCAGTAGCAAAGATCAAAGAGAAGTTGGTTTGGTAGAAGCAAACATGTCGAATCTCCTAAAGCAAATTTATGCAAAGAGAGTGTTCACCTTCGAATGTTACCCGCATTTCTATTGGGTCATGTTTAGAATGTTAAAAGCTGTGTGTATTGTTTGTGTATATATGCGTACAGGTATGCTCAGATGTGGATGAATTTGATTAGATGTCGGTATGTTTCTGTCAATAAATAAGTAAGCGCCGTTGCACAACAGAATTCCAAATTATACACTCTGGAGAGCAGTCTTCTAGCAGACCGACTACGATTCCTCAATGTCTTCGCAGCTTTTCTCCTTCCACATCTTTGCCTCCGACCAAAGGCCGTTAAACACTGTCGCTTTACTTCTTGACCATTACAGCCTGGGCAAACAGGTGTAGTCTCTTGCTGTTAATATTCGGAGTCACTGTTACCAAAGCAGATACTTTAAAATCTTTGTTATTTAGTATCTTTTAATAATCCTCAGTGTCAAAGGCCGACAGTAAAGACAGTAGGGTCCTGGAAGAACCGTCACTGAACCACGATTTTTCAAGTATATTTCAAGGTTTTTTTTCCTTCTTCTTTTTAAGATACTGTGGAATTGAATCATGCTCATCTAACATAGCCGTGAAAGAAGTTAACCTCTCGTCGACGTGAAGGAAATATACGCACTTCTTTGTCGCGATGGTTAGAGGAAATCAAAATCCAAAACTTTTGCACAGTTCGGAACAGATGAAAATCGCACTACACATGGTACCAATTGGGGCAGCCCTGTGGACGGGATCGCTGCAGTCGCCTATATATATTTTACATGAAAGTTTCAATAGTGCATACACCATAGGTATTCCTGATTCGCGCCTGTTTAGATAGAAGACCAATCGGCAGTCGCTTGGCTGATGCTTTTCATACAATAGAGCAGAAAATATACTACAATGGGACATAACACACTAATGATATTCAACAGTTT
>NW_020869553.1:80106-87606 GCF_003789085.1 Penaeus vannamei | reverse complement strand
CCAACACAACAAAAACACCCAAAACACCACACCAACCCCCACCAACCAGAAACAAAACCAAACCCCAACACCCACGCGAACCACCCCACCACCCACAAAAACCACCACCAAAAACCACCCACCCCAAACACGCCAAAACACAATCAAAGACATCAAAAAAACCAAAAAATAAACCCCACACCCCAAAACACCCCCAACAAAACACAAACCACCCACAACCACCAAACACCCACCCCCCAACCACCAACACCACCACCCAAACACCGCCCAACCCAACCACCCCAACAACAACCACAACAAAACCCACACCAACAACAAACCACCCCACACAAATCACCCACACATCAAACCCACCCCAAAAAAAAAAAAAAAAAAAAAAAAAAAAAAAAAAACATAAAAAAAACAAAAAAAAAAAAAAAAAAAAAAAAAAAAAAAAAAAAAAAAAAAAAAAAAAAAAAAAAAAAAAAAAAAAAAAAAAAAAAAAACAAAAAAAACAAAAAAAAAAAACAAAACAAAACACAACACAAAACAATAAACAAACACACAAAACAAACAACACAAACACAAACCAACAAAAACAAAAAAACAAAAACAATAAACACCAACAACAAAAAAAAAAAAAGAAAAAAAAAAAAAAAAAAAAACAACAAAAAAAAAAAAAACAAAAAAAAAACAAAACAAAAAAAAAAAAAAAGTAAAAAAACATGAAACAAAAAACAAAAAAACAAAAAAGAAACACACACACACACAACACACACACACACACACAACAACACCACACACCACACACAACACACACACACACCACACAAAAAAAAACAAAAAAAAAGAAAAAAAACAATACAAAAAAAAAAAAAAAAAATAAAAAAAACAAAAAAAAAAAAAAAAAAAAAAAAAAACAAAAAACAAACAAGAACAAAAAAAAAAAAAAAAAAAAAAAAACAAAAAAAAAACAAAAAAACAAACACCAAAAAAAAAAAAAAAGAAAAAAAAAAAAAAAAAAAACAAACACACCCACCCCCACACACCAACAAAAACAAACACACAAACACACACAAACAAAAACAACACACACCCCAAAACCCAAAACCAAACACACACCGACCAACACCCACACACCAACACAAACCACAACAAAAAACACAACAAAAAAAACGAAAAAAAAAACAACCAACAACAAAAAACAACCCAAAAAAACACAAAACAACAACAACAACCCCCACCAACCCCAACCAACTATCACCCAAAAACACCAAACACACACACCACCCGCAACAACACAAAAACACACAACCAACCACCAACAAAGCAAACAACCACCACGACCAAAACCAAAACAACAAAAAAAAAAAAAAAAAAAAAACCAAAAAAAAAAACAAAACCACACAAACAAAAGAAAAAAAAAAAAAAAAAAAGACCGCCCACTTCTCTCTCTCTCTCTCTCTCTCTCTCTGTCTCTCTCTCCTCTCTCTACTTCTCTCTCTCTCTTCTCCATCTCTCTCTTCTCTCTCTCTCCATATATATAATTATATATATATATATAATATATATATAATAAAAAAAAAAAAATGAAACATCAAAAATAAAAAAAAATATTAGATATAACATATAAATAATAAATAATATTAAATATAAATAAAATAATATAATAAAATAAATAATATAAAATAATAAATAATAAATAAAAATAATCTACTAAATTAAACACATAACAAAAACCAAAACAATAAATAGTAGTAAAATATAATATATATAAATATAAAAATATAAATAAACAAATATAATATAAATATTATATAATAAATAAAAATATATATATATATTATATCCGTATTCTCTCTCCTCTTTTCTCCTCTCTCCTCTCTCTCTTCTCTCGTGCTTCTCCTCTCTCTCTCATATATTTAATTTATAAAAAATATTAAATATAAATAATAAATTAAAAAAATAATTAAAATTATTTAATAAAATAAATCAATAAATATATATATATATATACTATATAAATATATATCTTTACTCACTCTACTATTTATTTACTCTCTCGCAAAACAATTACCCTCGCTCTCTCTCTCTCTCTACTCATCATACATTTCTATCTCTCATCTCTCTCTACCTCTCGAAAAAATCATCTCTCTTATCATCTCTCTCTCTCAGATAACATCAATTAAAATTATCTACTCTCCTTTCCTCTACTCATATTTTTCTATCTCTCGCAAAGAAAAAAACAAAAAAAAAAAAGAGTCCCAAATGCTTCTCCTCTCTCAATCTCGACTCTCATACTCATTCTCTCTCTTCCAACTCAATCATCTCTCTCTCTCTCTCTCTCTCTACATATCTATACTATCTCTATCTCCTCTTTATTTTTTTCCATCTCTCCCATCATACAAAAAAACCTCATAAACCAATCCTCTCTAACATACATCATCTCTCATCTCTCTTCTAATCATTCTACTCTTTCTTCTCTTCTCAATCTCGCTCCTCTCTCTACTCTCTCTCTCTCTCTCTCGTCTCCCTCTCCACTCTCCCTCATCCTCTCCCTCTCCCTCTCCCTCAATCCCATAAAATGAAATCCTCAACTCTCCCTCTCCCATCTCCCTCTCCCTCTCCCTCTCTCTCTCTTCTCTCCTCCCTTCTCACCTCTAGCCCTTCTCTCCCTCTTTTCTATTCTCTTTCTTTCTTTCCACCCTTTTCTCTTACTATCAAAACTGTATATAAATAAGGGCATATTAACTGTTTCGGAAGAATCTTTGCAAAAAAAAGATATTGCTGAATTTAAATAAATTGACATAAGTGTTAAAGGTGATGCTGCAAATAAAAAAATGAAATTGAAATATAATAGATGATTGGAGATAGTTGCGTTAAAAAAGATGGAGATTGGCATAAAAATGAGTTGGAAATAAAAGTTGCATCTAAGATTCAGAGAAGTAGATGGCAAGAACCTAAGACGAAAAAGGGTAAATGAATAAAAAAAACAAGGATTAAAAAGTTGACGGAGCTCTTGGCTATAAGTATATTAGGTAAGAACGTTAAATAAACAAGTATATTAGGTGACGAGGTGCTGTTGTGGAACGAGGCTACTGCAATGATTAAAAACCAGCGACCAGCGACACCCCAAGAAAATTCAACCTAGCATGGCCGGCAAAAGGTACATGAAGAGAAGCGCGGCGGGAACGGCAGGTGAATCGACGGAATCTCCGCCAGAGGCTCCTCGTGGACCTCGTCGCACGCCAACCGTGACACAATTCCACACGCCGAGATGCTGACCATGTTACGGCCACCAACCGCACAACCCCGACAGCCCCGCCACGCGCGCCTCTCCAGGGCGACAGGACGGATGCTGCGACTATCCAAATGAACTAGCATCAAAACGCTGCACGAGGGGGTGCGGACGCATCACAGGCAAGTCAGCCAGCAAGCACCAGCACCACCACGCGCATCATATCAACCAGCCCAACAGGGTGAACAACGAACAACAAGAATACAATAGCAAGTCAGTAATCAACAGCAAAGCAAAACATCAGTGCAAACAACAGACAATAAATTACATAAAGCAAAACAACAACAAGATACATGACAACAGAACAGCAGCCAGTGCAAGGAACCGAACAACCGCAGCGGCAGCCGCAGCAGCGTCCATAACTGTCAATGCCTCATTCAAAATGACAACCAACTGCAACTGCTGTTGGACTCACACCACCTAACTCAACCTAATGCTGTGAACTTCCCTCACTAACTAAATTGCCCAACGGACACCAGAGAGTAAAAGAGTCGCACTGGACTACTGGCTTTCCTGCTAAAAAGAATGTCTCTGTTCAACCAAGCATTGCACATATGTCTCTCCTTGCACCAGCTGCCAGTAAATTATTGCACTAACTGCAGTGCTCTAATACATAGCACCAAGCTCAGTGTTTCTGTTGCACTATTAATGCAGTCTCTGAGGCATACTCTAACAGCATTTCTGGGAAGTCAAATTGTCTGTCTCTCTCTGATGCACCAGAGGTAGTGTTCTCTTGCCACGTAAAGAATGTTTCCAAGCCCCAGTTGTATTTTAACTAGTGCACCAGGGGCAGTGTCTGGCGCACTGGTTCTGGTCAGCTGCGCCATTTGCAGTATCTTGGTGTACCCGCTACACGTTTTCTGCCCTCTCTTTGAAGCTGCCAACGTCTGGTCAGTGTGCAGCACATACAGTGTCCGCGGTGCAACAGCTTCAGTGTTGTCTGGTGCGGTGTGTACATTCTCTGGTGCAGCAGGAACAGTGTCTGACGCACCAGCTGCATCAGGCTCAGGTCACAACACTCCCTCATTCTCAAGTTATAGTCACACTTGTACACCTGTAGCCTGACTTTGCTCAACACCTAGACACTTTTTGACCATCATATTACCCAAATATGGCTTAGCTACTCTAGTTCAAAAAGTTCAGGCGAATAAAAAGCCTTATCCACTGCCAAATAACTTACTGATAGTAATTAATATTAAATCATAATTTGACAATAAGTCTAACCCCAGCACACTTGATGGTGCGTGGAAATCCTCTGCTTGTGTATCTCGCCTAACAGTTTTGCTGATGTCAATAATTGCAAATGTGGGTGCAAGCCAATGAATTAAGATACAAATACAGTTTATAATAATTATAAATGTTACTAGACTGTGCTCGACAGATAATGAAGATGCGTTGATTATCTTGGAGGAAATTGTGTGTATCACTTTGCTACTAATATATCAGGAATCGTATTTTGTATACGTGAGGTTTTTCTCTTTATTGGCTTGAATTAGTAACGGTAGAATCGTGTATACCCCAATACACACACACATAGATGTGGTAGTTCATTTAAAGAGACGATAACGTGTAGCCAAAAAAACTGCCAAATTTTGAAGAGAAAAAAAGACACCACTTTGTTATAAGACAGTCAAATCTTGTAAATCCACTGGTTCTTCAAGTTAAACTCTTACTCTAGAATGAGGTGCTTGAGCCGAGAGCAAGAGAGCTTGTTTACTGCCAATTCTGACTTGCGATATATTTAAGATGATAGAAGCCATAACTTCATAACCCTACCTAAAGCAATGTGTATATATACATACATAGGTGTACACAGAAATGTCTGTGTTTTAATGCTCGTGAGAGAATGTGTACGCGTACCTCTGTGCTCGTTTGTGTAGTGTTTGTAATAATAGAAGCGTGCTGAAGAAATTGTTAGTATCATAAAACAAAATAAATATATATAAAAATATATAATATAAAATAATATATATATATAAAATATAATATAAAAAAAAACTAACAACACTAACCATAACACTAAACAACCAACACAACTACACTAAATAAATATCGCAATATAACTGTAAAAATCAATAATATAGATATAAATATTACCTCAAAAGATATACATATATATGATATGTCATATATATGTATATGTATGTAAGTGAAAACTATATATAATTTATAATATATATATAAAAAATATACCAAAATACCAATAAAACCAAAATATATAAAATATATAATAATAGATATATAATAAAATAAATAATTTAATGAAAATAGATAAAGTAAAAAATCATATAATAAAATATCATATATAATATATATATATAATAAGAAATAATATAATATTGTAAATATATGTACAATAAATATAATAGACACATATGCTAAAAAATAGAAGAAATATATAATATATATATACTATTATAAAATAGAAAATATATATAAATAATAATAAAAAAAAAAATGAAAAAATAATATATGTACATACATAAAACAATCAATACACACACACACAAACACCACAATCGCACATACAACAACAATATATAATATATATATACTATAAATATATAAAATATATATATAATATATACTATAATATATATATGCATATAGTGATGAACATATATATATTAACACGCATATGTGTGACAAAAGTATGTGTGTGTTGGTGCTTGTGCAAAAACCAAAACAATGTGTGAAAAATGTGTGTGGATGCTGAAATAAAAAAAATGTGTGGTATGATGATGGTTATCAAGTGTGTAGAATGATGTGGTGTGAAAAGTGGGAGAGAGAGAGAAAAAGAGAAAGAGAAAAACAGAAAAAAGAAGAAAAAAAGAAAAAAAGGAAAGAAAAAACAAGAAAACCAAAGAAAAAAGAAAAAAGAAGAGGAGAAAAATAAAAATAAAGAAAGAAAAAAAAAGAAAAAAAGAAGAAGAAAAAAAGAAATGAAAGATAGAAAGAAAGAAAGAACAAGAGCAGAGAGAGAGAACCAAGAATGAAGAAAAGAGAGAGAAGAAGTATAGAAGAAGAGAAAGCATAAGCCAGAGAGAAACAAAAAAAAGAATTAGAAAAGAGACGGGGGATAGAGAGAATAAAGATAAAGAAGAGGAAGACAGAATAAACGAAGAAAGTAAAAGAAGATAGTGTGAAATGTAAGAAAAACTAGGATGGGGCGGAGGTAAGGGACGAAGAGAGAGAGAAGACGAGATGAGACAGACGAGAGAGAGATGAGAGAGAGAGAGAGAGAGAGAGATAAAGAGAGAGAGCAAGAAGAGGCAGGAGAGGGAAGGAAGAGGAGAGGAGGTGAAGGCGATAGGAGGAGAGCGGAGGGAGGGAGAGAAACCGAGTATGATAGTAGAGGAGGGAGGGGAGGGTGAATTTAATGATATTATACGTAGTAAGCGCACCATGTGAAAATGATCTGTGTGCGAGCACATGTGATTGTACTGTAAGTGCAACAGAAAAAATAGTAATGTCGAGTAAACATATACATGTCCTGATAAGGTAAATGTAAGAAGAAATACATGTAAATACTTGAATATATGATTGATATATGTATATATTAACATTCATGCATGCATTTATAATAATATATATATAATATATATAAGATATATAAACTATATTAATAAAGAAAATTATATATATTTATATATATATTACTATATATAAGTAGATAATAGAGGATATGCATATAAATATATAGATATAGAGATATACCCTATACTTATGCATAACATATCATATATAACATACATAGATAATTAAACATACATCCAGATATATATAAGAGATAATATTAATAGGATAGGGAAGTAGTAAGTAAAGAATATAATATATATAATATAATACATAAACAGAAAAAATATATAGTAATATATAATAATGATAATAATATATAATATAAAAACTGAAAAAATATTCACAGAAGGAGAACCTTCTTGTTAATTGGAGCATTAGTACCAAGTATTGACGAAGACAGGCACAAGCATGAGGGTGTGGAACATGCGTCATCATTCAGTTAACTAAGTTCTGTGTGTGATCTAGAGTGTTCTGCTATTTAGTGTTTGTCACTCGCGAATATATCTGTATATCACTGCCCTGTTAAGGAAAAGGATCCTGCAGAACATTGGCTCCGGGAGAAAGATCGCAAACTGAGTCGGCCTTGCGCTTCCCTCGCACTTATGAGTTGCTGCGAACTGCGACGAAATACCATTTGACTGGAC
>NW_020869553.1:62199-67199 GCF_003789085.1 Penaeus vannamei | reverse complement strand
ACTGTCCTTCTGTGTTGGATATTGTCTCATCTCTTCCACGTCTGTCTTATTTTCTTTACTTTGCACACGCTCTCTCACAGCCAGATATTCATCTTTGTCTCATGTCTTCATTTTGCGCTTTATGTCCTTTCATCCACCTCTCTGCCGCCCGTCATCTCCTCCTTTTCGCTTCCTGAACACTCACTCCTCGGTCCTGCCTCCTCCTTCCCCTCCAAACGCGCTCCAACCGAAGTCCCTCCGAGCTTAGTCCTTCCCCAGGATCGCCTCCTGAACACAAACGCGGAGGTGCCATATTTAGTTCGCATGTGCTCCCTCCATTAACATTCCCTCCCTGCAAGTCCCTCCAAGCAACTTAGGTTCTGTTGAACAGCCGGAATTTCATCACAGATTCAGTACAGATGGAATGCTTATAGCAAGTGCAAATCTCGTTGATTTCTCTTATCATTTTGCCAACATGCAGACTCTATTTGCATAGGACACATTTCGCTGGATATTTATGTATTTGCCTCTTTATGGGTTACAAGCAATTGTTTCCACAGCACCACTCACTGACTGGAAACAATTCACCTCATGAAGTCCTGAACCTTTTCTAAATTCGATAGTCCCCTCCTGCAATACCTTTAACTGTACCCGTTCTTTTGCACATCCTCATCGTCCTTTACGTGTATCTTACGTGGATGAATTACCTTTTATAAACACACCTCCTTATTCCCGTCGTCTCCCTCTTATCATCGCATTTCATAACCTCATCCCAATCCCCTCGACGTCACTCACCCTATTCACTCACTCTCGTTTTGTTGGGTAACCCAGGGAGGTGCGAGATCGCTGAAGACACTGTTGCCCAAGTCGCACTGGGCGTTATTCGGGGCAGAGAGAGACCCGCTTTGTTGCGCGTAGGGATGCGGCCAGAGACCTGTTTAGGGAGAGTGGGTCCACATACAACTGGGCCAGCCTAGCATCTACCTAGTAAGGAGCACGGTAGCCATTTTGGAGGTTCATTCAAGCTTTGCTCTTCATTTGTAATTGGTTGGTATAATCCTTTAGTCATCAGTCTCTTACACAGGAATACTAAGCAGTGCTGTTCGAACTTTTCAGTCTTTGTGATGGCTACAATAGTTGGTTACTCTCAGTTGTTTTTGTTGTGGAGAGGCTTGGGAGGGCAATACATCAGCCAGGTAATAACTATGCAACAAAGCTTATTTTCAAAACCTGTTTGCTTGTCTGTATCCATTGCCATCAGTATTGCCAGTATCACAAGAGTGTTCGTACGGAGATCCAGCACCGCCAGGGTTACCATCTGACTATGATCACCAACTTCCGAGTAGAACTTGTGTGAGTATACTTGAATGCCCCGACTGACCGAGGTAGAACCCTCATTAGCTAAGGCGAACTTAATGCAAAAGCAAACTGTATTGGCAGCTGTATTTCGTTTTGAAAATCTGCCCTATTGGTGTCTCCTAAATATTTTACTTATGCAGGTTTCTGTATTCAACGACTGCATACATCAGCTGCACAGGCCAGTTTGTAGTGACAACAGTCACCACTAGCCCAGTAGTCCTTAGTTCATTCCCAAGCGGCAAATTCTGTACAGATTATTGCTAGCTGTTTAGCTAGAAATATTTATCAATATCCATCCCTCCTAACCAGCTTAGAGAACCTGCAACTAGTTCAGTAGATAATTTGATCAACCCCACAACTAGAGCTGTGGACAAAGTTTTAAACCCCGTTACCAGTGCTGTAGATTTTTTTGAAGATCCCACATTCAGTACTGTAAATATTTTCAGTAAGCCTACAAACACTCTTGTAGATTACTTGGTAAACCACAATTAGTAGAAATTTGAAAATAACTTGACAGACAGGTAACGCAGAAACCAGTATGCTATGCATTTTGATATAGATTTTCCTTAAGGCAGTGAGGATTACATATGTGTGGATTACTAAGCAATTGGTCACATGGTTATCATTTTCTTGATATTAGAAACAAGATAATATGAACTAGCCATGGTCTATAGATTTCCAGTAGCTCTTTTTCTCACTTGTAATATGAAATAGGTTTCTTCATACACACAAAACGTAGAAAACAGCAATATCTAGTTAGTTAGATGACACATACATCACATTCTGTTGAAGTAAAGATTAAAGTCTACAACTAGAGAATCGGACGCACTTTCATCTGGCCAGCGGCAAACCTTCTGCCCATGCTCGATTCCTGACTGGACATTTTAAGTCGTCTCTCAGTCACTTCATTCTGGATAGCTGGTTTTGGTCACCTGCTGCTTTGTGCCTCAAATCTGACTTGTTCCCTAGAGGGCGAGCGTCTTTCCAGTAACTGGTCGAGACTCATCAAGGTCTGTCGACTGATAACTGCCAATTGTGAGTAATCGTCCAAGTCAAATTATGATGTCTCCTCTAGACGATCTCAGAGCTCTGAAAGCCACACCCAAGCATATATGTAATGGTACCTTTTGGCTGCTTATACCTCATGGTGGGACGTGATTGATGCCTTTGCTTACAATATAGCGTGCCCTCTCATGCTGAGACGGCTTCATATGTAAATGATGTTGAACTGTTATGTGATTCAGTGTGGATAAATGGTTCTTGTTCATGCCATCTTCTGTGAATAATTGGTCTGCTGTCATCTGCACTGCCCAAACAGCCATCACAAATCCAAATGGTTTGCGACCACTTCTACCTGCTCTCCCCAAACAGCTCAGCCGCTGCAGCTTACAGCTTATCTAGGTCTATGAGCCCTTATGGTTATACAAACAAGCTGGAATTCAAGAAGTTATCTATTGATCAACAACAATGATAAACAAATTGAGTTCACTATAAATCATTTTAGTATATATATGTGTGCATGTGTAAGATGCACTCGCATGTCATTCACTGTGATAGACGAACATTTTGTTTAATGAACTTATTATTCTATGATCAGTTTATGAAAGTTACCAATGGTTAGATGAATTCTTGAATTTTGGCTACACATTCATCAATCATTGATACATCATCTTCGTTGCAGACTTCCTTGCTTATTATCATTTTTGTGTGATTTTACAGCAGCTTTGTTGTATCTTTTTATCGTCTTTGTCATCACTTGTGCACGTTTTCTTTGAAACGAATTTAACGTTTTGTCTTCTGCTTGGACTGCATAAAATGACATATGAACCAGCTCTTGTAGCACTTATTTTGGTTAGTTCTGGCCGAGTACCATTATAACTGTCTAGTGCAATTCTGATGGAATTTTGTTTTGAATTCCATTATAAAAAAGAAAAAAATAGTTTTCAAAAAATGACAAAGCGAATTAGTTTGATGTGTATAGGGCGCTGTAAGAGCTTAGAGCTTCAAATGTATTACTTGCTTTAGTTCCGATTTAACTTAATAATACTAAACCGCTTGACATAAAAACCTTCCGACATTCAGTAGGTCTTAAGTCAACCTATCCTTATCTGGTACACTGATTACTGTGTGTAGCATTCTTTCACATCATAATCAAGGTGTAGTCTTGTGTTGGTCGCTTTAAAATTTAGGCCTACTTTTGTATAAGCAATGCAATGCACGGGAATTTTTAACCGTATAGTTCTCATTGCACTTCCATTCAGACTAAGTGTATGTTGTAGATGATCTCTGCGGAAAGCAGGGATGTGGTAAACCTGTGACCATTTGATCTCTCGCAATGGTCATCTTTAAGGCGTTACTTTTTTACTTTTTCGTATTTTTATGATGCAAAGGTGCTTACCTATGGTTGCTAATGACATTTAGCTGAATTAAGACCAATACTGAACATGCGTTCATCTGACACTGCCATGATGAAGCTGATACTATCACCAATAGGCTGTGTCGTCTACAAGACTCGTGAATTCCCTAGATCTAGAGCTCCCAGCGATCTGTACTAATAAGCTGCAACCATAAATACTTTTTTGTAGCACAGGAAACATAGGCCTATAAATGGTGCTGAACGTCCTATCGATGACCACGGCGGGAGGTTCTCGTCCCAAGCCCGTGTCAGGTTGGCGCACGGGTCAGACAGGGCCGGACTCCCTCCTCAAAACACTCACTGCACGAGCTGTAACTCTACCCTCAAATGCCATCCTCATTTTTGGTTGATTTGGAAGAGGAGGCCATTTCTATGTTCTGCCATTCAGATGATTGGCTATTCCGGTAGCCATATCACATGATGGTGCAATATGCAGCGTTACAAAGTGTAGCGAGAATGAGAGAAAAATCAATCAATTTATATGATCCTGATCCGAGCCCTGTATCGAGGGACTGTGAATATGCTCTGACAGATAGTAACGAGCTGGGCCAAGAGATATCCAATTTGGTTTTGAATTTTAATAGTAAATTCCAGGAAAAGTCACATCATTATATTCTGTCCAGAATGTCAAGTGATTACTATCTATGTTGTTTGACCAGTCAGAGTATCAGGCATGTAATAAAGTTGTCATATGTTTACCAAAATCTGCTTAAGGTGTTCATTCATAGCAGTAAAATAAGGATCATTGCGACTGTACACGGTACTCAAAACTGTTATCAAAGTGACTAAAAAATGATCTTCCATTGACTATGCAAAATATGTTAGTCATGGTGCATTGTCAAAAGTTTCCTTTACAAATCTTCTAGGGTTTATTGGTCAATTTGAAAAGCACGAACTGCCATTGTATTATAACGAGTTTTGGAATGGATAGGTATAGATATTGATCATTGGGTGCCTTCCACTACTTATGGCACCACGACGGTTAGTAGTGGACAATAGTGTTACTGGCATATCAAATACTTGTAGTTGATTTACCGTTATTAGTACACTTCTGGTGTCCCAAAGCTGCGTCCCAGTGTCGAGAAAATATAAGGATTTATGAACGTATGCGATGTATGTCCTGACAGGCGAGGACAGATGATAGGGTATTTGCATTTTTATAGAGAGACCACGTTTAGTGAACGGATTCAGACAGGTCAATAGTTGATCTTGTTCAATATCCAGGGAAAGTGGGACCCACTGCGAG
>NW_020869553.1:49073-55026 GCF_003789085.1 Penaeus vannamei | reverse complement strand
CACACACACACACACACACACATGCACAAGCTTACACGCGCACTATCCGCGAGGTAGTTGTTGTCCAGGTATTTTTACAATATTAAGTCATATGCAAACTTGCCTTGCATAACCATACTGGAATTTGAGTACCGTCCCTCCACAAAAACTTTTTTTTCTCCTTTTATGAGGGACATAATTAACGAAAATTAGACATGAGTTAACATGAGAAAGGCCACTGGAAATCCCAGACACTAATCTCTGCCCTTTCCCGTTGCAGGGTCTATCACGCTTGTATTTAGAAGACAATCGACGAGCTACCCTGCAGGCAGGCTTTAGCGTAGCTTCTGACCATCACATGTCACTTGTTACATGGACACAAGGCCGAGATGTAACCCTCAAGCGAAGTGTTCAAGCAACCACAGCCATGCTAAGTCCCCCCCTCCTGTTGGGTCTGTAGCAGCCAGCTAGGATCAAGTCCCCTTCCCCCAGCCTGGATCTCATCCTGCTTTGGACAAGAGCGTTGTGCTCGAGTCGCTTCGAACAGCGAGTCGACGGCTCGAACCCGGCCGGGAAGCGGTGGCGGATGGGTGCTTGAGGCAGCTTTGTGGGACCGACCCCTGCGGCTGCCCGCTGCGGCCTCTCTCCTGCCTCAATTGTCTACACCGTGGAAGAGACAAGTAAATGATGCAAATAACTAATGACAGTAATATATAAATATAAATATATATATAGATATATATAATCCATCCTTTTGTGGATTACGTACAGCTAAAACAAAATGGTTATTTCCTGAGGTCGAGTTTCTACCGCCAAATTGAAAAATATACTTATATTTTGATGAAGTGAATGAAAACCTTGCTATACGAGGTAAACATTTGTGCCAAGATGAAGCAGCGAGAGGAGGAAGCTGTTGTGTGTTTAGGTGATCTCAGATATGCTCAAAACCAATGTGTATGGAAGATAGTGACAAAGACCTTTTTTCAAAGTTATTATTGATAATGTTCTTGGTAGTAATTCATCTTATATAGAGGTGACACCAGTTTTTAAGAGCAAAAAAAAAAAATATTTCTTACTTCTAACCCTCGATTATGACTATAAGACAGAGCCCGTGAGGTGTTGTTGGTGCCCGTGCTGAGTAAGATAGTATTTGTGTCCCTTTCATTTCACTCTGAGTTTTATTTGAACCCCCAATAAGGTCCCTATTTGCCATGTGTTATTGAATAAGAATATAATACTTGTTGAGGCTTGTCATTTAAATGCTTAAGAGTAACTGGAAGCGGACAAATGTTTTGTTTAGAACTCAAGAAACGCGGCAGACGGTTTGCAGTTCAGTCAGTGGTGTCTTGGTGCCCATCGCAAGCGCTGTGCCTTCCAATCATGTACACTGAAAGCAATTTTGTTTCCTTAGATGAGGAACTGCGCTTGGATGAAGTAATGTCGGTACGCCCGGGCATAATTTTGTTGGTGCAAGTTTTTTGTGCATCAGAGGAGCCATCAGCGACTGTCAAACCTTAGTGGGCTGTTCAAGATGGCCAGCAACTCCCCATTCTGACTTTATTTCAAATTGTTATTTTATCCTAGTTTCATTCTTCTGGTAGATCTTTGTGGGAAAAATGAGATCTTTAGGACAGTATATTGTTTTTAAAAACCTTAATTTCTTCCCCTTTTTAATAGTATGCAGTAGGTGATGTACTAATGCCCGACGAAGGTACTGCCTCTGAGGTGGAGGTGCGGCCCTGGGAGAAGGTATTCGTGGAAGACCTCTCTTGGGAGAAAGTATTCGTAGGGTTAATGTTCCCGCCTCAGGGGGTACACTAGCCTGGACTTGCTCCACCCCGACGGATGACATCTTTCTTGTGGGCCTAACAATATTATTTTATCTTTGATTATTGTAATTCGAGATATGATATACATATATATATCCCCATGTTGTCATTTTTCAATGGTTTTGGCTGTAGGTCTAGCTACTCTGGAAAACGAGATCCAATATTGGCTAACCGGTGAATAGGAAGATCCCAGTAAGCACCACGCCCCCGATAATGTGTCTTGGAAGATAGGTATAATAACATGCCATTTTGAGCCCCACAGAAGACATACAGTTGTTGACAGCCCCACAGGAAAAAGATTCAAAGACTTGTTGACCCTTTTGCTTCACCGCATTTGCCGTGGAAGTTCCCTTAGGAGAAATAAAAAGAACAAAAATATATATTATAAACGATGAAAAAGTTGGACATAGCAGACCCTTAGGCAGTGATCTGTACTGGCAATACTTTATTATGGTCAGTTCGGACTTTTTTGCTTTGTTTGGAGGAGCTGCGGTGATACTCTATTATTGTTAATACATCTCGTCGCCAAGAAAGAAAGATGCACAGTGGTCTTGATCAAAGATAATATATCAAATATAGTATGAATAATTTTAGGAAAAATTGTAGGATCTTTAGAATTGTTAGGACGGTATTTTAAGATATAATTTCCATATTTGTATGTCGAAGTAACTTGCAAGCATTTGGTTTGCCGTCTGCTTTCAATAATGACGAGCAGCACTGTTGCTCTGGACTTCAATAATCGCTTTTGTTACATGGCAAAACAAATGTTAGCAGGAGTTTCTTAGGATGGTTAAAGTCTGGTTATCAATATATAAACACAAATACAATAGTGTCAATATTTATTGTTGGTAATATTACGGCATTTTAACAACGCACAGCAGATACTAATATGGTCCCGGTTTGTGTCGACTCTTTCAGTCAAGGCTATTTTTCCGTCACCGCTCTGGTTTAACCCTTTAAAATGATGTTGTGACTTAGGTTTAGAAATGTCTTTACTATGTTCCCAATTTCACCAGTAATATTGCAAATGCCTAAACTATATTATTTAATGTTTAATGACGTGGTTGTTCAGCTTAGTAATCTAGCTCTGACGATCAAGTAGAGAAGCCCTCGCTCGAGCAAAGACAGTTTCTATGTCTCTCCATTAAATACGGGTCAAAACGCACAATATCACACACACGCTACTTCGCGTTTAGTTTAGCTTCTCGTGTTGCGTTCTCGGGAGGAGGAGGAGGAGGTGAAGAATTGATAATGATGATGATGATGATGATGACAGTGGTGGTGGTCGTGGTGGCGATGGTGATGATGAGGATGATAGTGATGATCGAGGATCTCTGTGTCATAGATCAGTGAAAGGGTTAATGAGATGGGGATTATGAAGATAATTATAGTCTTCATGGAGGTGATGAAGCTGGAAAAGGCTAGTGTAAACGTATCCCGTTTTTAGCTGCCCTTTATACGTTCGAAGGTTTGAGTCCCAAGACCACACTTTAGATAGAGAGCAAAATAAATTGACATATATAATTAGAGGAGTAGATGAAGAACAAAATATTCAGTTAATAGGCAAACGAGAAAAGAAACAATCCAATCAAGAACATGAGTAGAGATCAGTACTGATATAAACAAGTTCAATAGTTCAATAACCTACACGTTAACATGTTAGTGAACGTTTCGAAGGTTAACCAGATAACTCCGGGTGTGTGTGAAGAGTATTCGGCCAGTTCCCGGGCAACACCGGTAACTACCTGGCCCTTGCGCAGGTACTGTTCGCAGCCTCTGCCCGTGCTGTGCGAGGAGTTGCGTGCTCCAGTAGTATTATATACTTTCTCTTTGGAATTCTGGCGGCCTTTAATACATGATTTTAATGTTTTGCCATATTGTGAAGTCTATATTTGCCATTTGATATGTTGTATCATGGGTGTAATAGACTGATATTTGTAGTATAGAGTCAGTATTAGCTCATTATGTGGTTTACACTCTGTGTAAAGGAAGGACTGTGGGTTTCTAGGATGATAAAAATAGTTTTTTGTTAGAGTTTCATTTATTTTAACAAAAATGTCTTTTACTATTATTTACAATGTACAAGAGAGAAAGATGGCCTGGACTAGTATTGCTTCAGAGTGTGGTAAGCTTTAAGCAGGTTTACTGGCAAGAATGCACTCCACTCTGAATTTACAGTCTAGGTCCTTTTTCTCATACCACGGTCGTAGCAGACCTTGCACTGCCTGTAGTGGTCTTTATCCGTTCTCTTCTGCTGGTGTGTTGAGCTGCCCTGGAGACGGCACTTTGCTAACATGCTGGGGGAATGGACCTGCACTCGTCACAGACTCCCTCTCATGCAGGTAAACGCCTGCAAGAACTCGCAAGTGAGTTCAGTCAGGAAAGCCAGCTGAGTCATCCAGTCTCCGAGTGCCCTGCGCACTGCATAGGCATCGACATCCGCCAGGTCGAGAAGGTAGAATAGTGCCTTCTAGTACCATCCAACAGACCTATGCGTCCACGAGTTCAGTGACAACAAAGTGGGAGAAGATGGCTAAAGTTGTGGATTCGCTGTGCAGATCGGGAACTTTGTCTCCAGGACGGGCAGAGAACCCAGAGCACTTTGGCATGTTCTCCCACTTGCTCCAGTTGAATTCAAAAGCGTTCTGTTCCCATGCTCAAGCTCTAGTAGTAGACAGCGGCTTATCCGAGTCTAGACTCGTGTTGTGCTGGGACACGTAATCCAGCTCGGAGTCATTGCCGCTGCTTTTGTACAGACGACCTCAACCCCTCGTCTGAACTCTCGTCGTTTTGCGACGTTGCCGAGGGTGCGGCGAGGTGGGAGGCCGAGGGTCGTCTGGCAGAGCAGGAGCTTCGGCAGTAGTATTGGAAAGGAATCTAGAGCTCGAGCAGTAGGAGGCATCTCCAGGGAAGCACAAAAGATAATTATTTACCAACAACAGCAACATCAGTGATATGACAGATTTATGTCAACTCTATTTATAGAAAATTGACCAGGCAAATCACGCCAAATTCCTTTCCCTGCCAAAACCAGTAATAACTAAAGGACACTTGGACTGTACATGGCATTGCAGTACCCTCTTGATTGCAATTCGTAGCTGAACGTTGTCTGTAAGGACAATGATAAGTATATTATAATTATCATGATTATCCGCTAATGATATAAATACACTTCGAGTAAAGAAAGTACAATCTGCACGCCACTCCTCCATGGTACGGACGCCCTGCCACCGCCGGCAGGGCCGCGGCACGACCTACATGCCACCGGAGACAGGATCGCTGACACCATGGCATGTTTGTCTTGCTACCCGGAGTTATTGAGGTTTATCGCGATCGCCCATCGAGAACCACGTCTGCTACTGCCATCTAGAAAGACACCGAGACCGGACGGTGGCCTCGGTGGGCGTGTGGTGTGGGCGGCAGCAAGAGACACGGGAAGGGCGCGCCCGGAAGGAGGTAGCCACGACTTCGGGCCTCGTTTCGTCGTCTTCGTCGTCACTGGTGCTCATGAGCTGCTCTTTGTAAGGAGGCAGAAACTGGCTCTTCTCGAGACAAATTACGGCTTTGTTTTGGACTAGTTAGAATGAATGCGCTGTATTGCTCTCTCCTTAGAAGAAAAAATATATATAAATAAAATACATGAATCAAGATGTTGCGCGACCGGTCTGCATGCGCGCCGGAGGGTTGTGGGTGTTGTCCACATGAGCGTTCCACGTGTGTGCGTCTGGAGGGTCGGGCGGCCACGTCCCGCCCGCGGGGGCAAGAAGCCCTGGCCTTGGGGGGGAGGTTTGGTTGCCGGCGCGCGCGCAGACCGGCCGGGACGCCAACACCTATATGCGTCACGCGTTTTTGGTGCCGTAGTTTGGCTGCCGCAAAAGCTTCGTTCTCCAATGAGGTCGTTCTCGATACCAAGTCTTTTCTTTTCGTCTCATTTCTAAATGAAGCGTTTATTGTTGATTTAGCCCGTTCGACTGTGTTCTGCCCCCCCCCCTCAAAAAAAGTCCGTGTACGTGGTCTAGGCTCTGTCGTCTCCCTTGGTTAGTGTTTGTGCTTATGCATGAGGAATGGAGTAAACCTTCTCTCTTCATTGGACAGTTATGCATAGTTTTGAATATACATTACTTAAAGACGATCTTTAGGGTGGA
>NW_020869553.1:41573-44073 GCF_003789085.1 Penaeus vannamei | reverse complement strand
GTTGTTAATACTACTAGTATTGTTGAGGCCGAGCGACCACAGGATGGCCGCTAACCTCAAAAGCCGTTAAAGGTCCGAGTGTGCACGTGGAGGCGAGCACTCCGTCCCCTTCTATGTTACTGTCACGTCAATGCAAATGCCGGTCACTTCACCAAGGGCTTATTAATCCACAGGAAATAAAGGCACGGCAAACACAGGCGATAATCACAGTCTAAGGCGGGAAACGAGAGAGGTGTCGCGAGCACGTCTTCCTCAGGCGAGAGTCCGGCGAGACACCTCCTCCACAACAAAATTCCCGCGAAATGCATTAAAAGAGGGTGGTGTAACAGTATTGTCTTTGTTTACAATTACCGTCATTATCGTTTTCGCCCTTATCATCATTTTCACCCCCCTTTGTCCTTATCATCATCATGAATATGATTATAGATTCTCGTTATCATTTTCCTAATTTCTACCATCAATATTATCGTCTTCATCTTCACTTCATCTTTATCTGTAATTTCAAATTCATCGTCACCATCATTCTCATCATCATCGCTGTTATCATTAACATCATTATCATCATCTGTGTCATAATCCTGGTCATTATCATCACCAATATCATCATCCTTGTGATAATCATAATAATCATCGCTGCCATTGCCAGAAACATCGCTATCATCATCAGGATCATTATTATCTTTCTCATCATCATCATTACCTACGACGTATTTTCAACCTGAGCCTTCATCACCACGATACTAAAATTTGAAAAATTCTAAATAGTTAGTGCTAAAGTAGGCAGTTTTCTGTAATGAAATTTTGAGCTCATTTTCTTCGACGTAGTATAGGGGTAACTATTATTTTTGTCATTGATTCGTAATTTAGAAAGAAGGCAAGCGTTTTCTAACAAGGAAGTGACTACGAGTACGGCAGAAAAGCCCCTGATTGGTGTTCTGCGCATGAGTGGTGAAATTAACGGATTAGGCTAGGTTTTGCGTCTACTATGAGCTAATAAAAATGATCAGCAAGCATAGCTGCTTTACTTATAGTGGCCAGTATTAATAGAACGCTTAAATTCTTCTAATAATATCCGTTCTTTTAAATCAGTGAATGTCTGAACATTCTCTTTTTCAGCAACATATTCTACGTAAGTCTGCGACTCCAATTTTCTTAGGTCTCGAAACCTCTGTCTGTAGGCTTCTACTAATAAATCATAAGGCATCATAACCTTTGCATATCCCGGCCATTCCTTGCACACAGGGGAGATTTAGAAGGCAAAATATAACAGACAGTATGTCACAGCAAAGAATATCCATTGCAACAAATGGAACTGAAACTAGCTCTTTTAATCTTTAATCTCTTCAGCCCAGACTAAGCTTTTGCGCTCTGCTTGAGTGGCGAAACAAACAAGGTAGCAATGGAATAGGTTAGGCTACTTTAGGTTAAGTTTGGGTTAGGTTCATATTTTTTACCCAGTACTGGCGTTTTATATGGCGGATGTGCATATGTGTGACGTATGCCTAACCGCGAGAAATGGGATACGTCTGGCGTACACGTAACCCAGTCTTAAGAGAAATATACTGTTTTTTATTTGATTGTTTTCGGTGCCATTTCGGTGATAAGAGAAGTTTCCGATTTTCGTAGTTTTATACATATTATAACGGCCATATATCGCAATTTATCTTATCTCTCTATATGTCATCCCATCTATAATAAGAGAAATTCAGCTCATGCTAAAATAATTCCAGGAATAACACAGTTTACCTTTGTTATGAAATTCGTGTGTATTTCCTTTCCCATTCTCTCCTATTCCCACATTTCCACTCTCCGCAATGAACGAAACAAAAACTTTATCCGATCCCGCGGCGGCGAGCGGTTCCAGACAGCGTGGCGCCATGAAGAGCCACCCTTTGAATGTTGTTGTTGTGTTGCATGTTGTTGTTGCATGTTGTTGTTGCATGTTGTTGTTGCATGTTGTTCCTGGCAGAGTACAGCGACGTGACGTCAGTTTCACCATGGACGTTTAGAACACCATCTCAGTCAATTCAAAGTGTTTCGTACGTCAAAACCAAGTTCAACACACGACGCAGGTGGCAGGACCGTAACCAGATTGCAAAGGGCGCAGATGAGAGGTTCCATGTTACAGAAGGAGAATGGCTTGGATGGCAAATGCATTTAGTGTGAAAGTCTAGCTCAGTGAGGGTCTTTTCAACTCACCACGCTCCCTGAAGGTTTTTTTGACGTCAAAGAACCTTTTGGACGCAAATATCACAAATATCGCCATCAACTTCAGTTATTGTTCACATGTAATTATATCAAACAGTTTTCACTGAATGTGAAAACTAACCATATTGTGTAGTTAGCAGCCATTACTTGTTATATTAATCACCCATAATATTTGTGTGTGCATATATATATATATATTATATATATATATATTATATATATATATAATATATATATATATATATATATATATATATATATATATATATACATATGTGTGTGTGTGTGTGTG
>NW_020869553.1:12500-22500 GCF_003789085.1 Penaeus vannamei | reverse complement strand
CTCTTCTTTAGGCATGTGCGATACCCTGCACATCTTCTATTAAATATATTCAATTCGGTATTCTCGATCGGTTTATATTTACGTTTTTTTTTATTTTTTATTTTTTGCAATTTCTTGTTCGAGAAATGTTTTTACAATTGAATTGTCTTCCACGGTCTGAACGATTAATATTATTCACGTATCATGCTTTAAATTCTGTGTATTTATCATGTCTATGGTAATAAAAGTAATAATGATGATGATGACGCTCAACGACGATAACAATAACTGTAACTGTAAATACTACTACTACGACGACTATTACTACTACTAATAATAATAATGATGATAATAATATTAACAATATTACTACTGCTACTGCTGCTGCTGCTGCTGCTGCTGCTACTGCTGCTGCTACTACTACTACTACTACTACTTACTACTCTACTAACTACTACTACTATAATAATATAATAATATAATAATATAATAATTAATAATAATTAATAATAATATAATAATAATATAATAAAACAATAATAATAATACAACAACAATAATATAATAACACAATAACAACAACAACAACAACAATAATTAATAATTAATAAAAATAATAACAGAACATCAACAACAAAATAAAGTAATAAAAAACACCAAAATCAAAACAACAACAACAATTCAACCCCCCAACATGCCCCCCCACACTCACCTTGGCTCCGCGACCGAGCAGCGTCTCAGCGAAACAGCGACCCAGACCTCGCGCCGCCCCTGTGATGAGGACGACGCTCCCTTGGATCTGCATTGCCACGGGCGGTCTGCGGAGAGGAGAGGAAGGCTTTTAGAGGGGGTCTGGGGTGTGGGTGGGGGTGGGGAGAAGGGGGGAGGGAGAGGGGTGAGTAGGTGGTGAGAGAGGGAGAGGTGGGAGAGGGGGTGTGGGTGGGAGAGGGTGGGAGGGAGAGGGGGAGGGTTGTGTGGGAGAGGGGGGTGGGTGGAAGGTGGTGTGTGGGAGGGTGGATTGTGGGAGGAGAGAGGGAAGGGAAAGGAGAGGGGGTGTGGTGGTGGGGAAGGTATGGAGGAGGGAGTTGGGTAGATGGAGGAGGATGGAGAGGGGGGTAGATGGAGGGAGGGGATGGGAGAGGGGTAGATGGAAGGAGGGGAGGGTAGGTTGGTGGAAGGAGGAGGAGAGGTGGAGAGGGGTGGTAGATGGAGGAGTAGGAAAGGGAGGGAGGTTGGGAAGAGGGGGAAGGGCTGTGGGAGAGGGGGAGATGGAAGGGGGAGGGTGTGAGTGGGGTGGTAGATAGAGGGAGGGGGAGGTGTGATGGAGGAAGAAGAGGAGGGAGGGGGGGTGTGTAAGAGGGGATAGATGGAGGGAGGGATGGAGAAGGGGGTAGATGAAGAGGGAGGTAGTAGGTGGAAGAGAGGGGGTTGGAGAGGGTGTGTGTGAGGGGTGGTAGATGGAGGGAGGGGATAGATGCGTGAGGGAGGCGGGTAGGTGTGATGAGGAAGGGAGGGAGGGAGGAGGGGGGGGTGATGGAGGAAGGAGGGAGGGAGGGATGAATGGGGGAGGGAGGAATGGAAGGAAGGAGGGGGGAGGGTGTGATGGAGGAAGGAGAGGGAGGAGGTGTGTGATGGAGGAAGGAAGGAGGAGGGTGTGTGATGGAGGGAAGGGAGGGAGGGAGGTGATGGAGGGGAGGGAGGGGGTGAGAGGGGTGTAGATGGAGGGAGCGGAGGTGGGTAATGTAGGGAGGGGAGGGTGTGATGGAGGAAGGAAGGAGGAGGGTGTGATGGAGGAAGGAGGGATGAGGGATGATGGAGGAAGGGGGAGGGGGAGAGGGGCGTGAGAGGGTGGTAGATGGATGAGGGGTGGGTAGATTGTAGGAGGGGGAGGGTGTGATGGAGGAAGGTAGGCGAGGGAGAGGGTGGGGAGTGGATATGGAGGTGGAGGGGTAGGAGCGAAGGTGGGGAGATGGAGAGTTAGGGGAACAGGGGAGGGTGGGTGGGTGGAGTGGAGGATGAAGATGGAGAGGAAGGGAAAGTGAAGGAGGAGAAAGAGGAGGAAGAAGAAAGAAAGAGAGAGATGACAGATTATACTAGCAGATAAATAAATAGGCAGACATGTAAACAGCTTGGGTGATAGACAGATAAAACAAAAGCAGGGAGAGCATGAGAGAGAGAACAAGAGAGAGAAGAGAGAGAGAGAGAGAGAGAGATGAGAGAGAGAGAGAATGAGAGAAGAGAGAGAGAGAGAGAGAGAGAGAGAGAGAGAGAGAGAGAGAGAGAGAGAGGAGAAGAGAAAGAAACGAAAGAGAGAGAGAGAGAAAGAGAAAGAAAGAACGAGAGAGAGAGAGAGAGAGAGAGAAACGAGGGTCATGACTTGGTATATCTTCACCAACATCCTTTCATTTGCATCAATAAAACACATATTCAGACTTTACAATATAACACCTTATTTTAGTCACTCTACACACATGCTTCATACAGTTTCCGATCCTTCCCATAACACAATAACACGATCTTAAACGCAAATTTACGCATGAGATATTTACAAACATGCAAATTCGCATTTTAACAACTCCATCACCCTCTTTATTATGGGTTAACAAACAGTTAGTGAACGAAAGGTGTAGTTGTGCATGAGGGCGTGGGTGGCTGATGGGTGTGGAATGGGCGTGGGTTGGAAGGTGTGGCGAGAGATGCTCGGAGAATTCTTTTGAATCTGTGTATATTTTTTTTTCTTTGTGTTTTTTTATGTAGTGATGATAACAGTGGAGATAACAAATAGTACGACGGTAATATTACCAATAACAAATATGGTGCTATTACTGTTACTAATGCGATTACTCTTAATACTACTATTACTACTATTACATATTATATATTATTTATTATTATTTTTTTTTACTACTGCAAATAACCCTACTGCTTCTGTTACTACTTTTACTTTACTACTACGACTACTATGACTACTACTACGTACTACTACTACTACCCTTAGTAATAAAAAAAAAGTAATAATGATGATCACAGGATGGAAAAGAAGACAGAGGAAAAGTAGTAGTAGTGATAATAGAGGAATAATAATAATAATAATAATAATAATAATAATAATAATAATAATAATAATAATAATAATAATAATAATAATAATAATAAATATAGTAAAAATAATCATAATAAAAATAATAATGATAACAATAATAATAATGATAACATAATATAATGATATAGATAATGAAAGATAAAATAATAATATTGATAATAATAAATAAACAAATAAATAAATATATAAATAATTAAGTTTAAAAAAATAAAAGGCAGTAGTTGTAGAAGAAAAGAAAAGAAAAAAAAACATGAGAACGAGGCCACAGCGCACAAAACGATATGTATGGTGTGGAAAAAAAGGATAATTGTTTAGTCCTCGCGATGGCCAATTACTTAATAAAATCCCGTTGTCCTTGAGGAATAACTGCTTGAAGAAGGGTATCCTGTTTTATCTAAGCCTCATTTGCAATGATAAATTACCCGCGAGGCTCACAGGGATGACCCGAGTTCTAATGATATGTAAATTAGCCACACCAAAGCGTCCTTTTGCGGGTCACCCACTCGCCCTCGCCGTCTGCAGCGGGGACCCAGATGGCGCTCGGGAAGGCTGGTGAGGTGTTGTTTGTTTGTTTGTTGTTGTTTTGATGTTGTTGTCATGGTTTTGTTGTTTATGTTGTTGTGTTTGATGTTTGTGATATTTTTGTTATGTTGTTTTTGTTTGTGTTTTTGTTTTGTTGTTATTGCTGTCGTTGTTTTTGTTGTTGTTTGTTATTGTTTTTGTTGTTTTGTTATTTATTTTGTTGTCATTGTTTTTGCCGTTTTGTTTTTTACTTTGTGTTTTCCGTTTGGATAGTAAGGGTTAAGCAAGCCATCCACATACCAGGCGAACAGGTACACAGGATAAGAGAGAGAATTAGTTTTTACGATCCGGCACAAAGCAAAGTGCACAGAAGACACTCCTCTCGACGTCGTAATGTGAAGTGAATCCTTCGTTTGCTCCAGATGTGTGTGGCAGCGTCTTGGGTCAATCAAGGTTGGATTGGGTTAAATGCTGCGTCACGGTCGTTGCACAATATAAGAGAGTGGAAGCGTGACAGCTGGACTTGCTTGCAATGTTGCGCGACAAAGCACACGTGTTTGGTGTCACACGGGGTGAGTCGAAGCGAATGTTATATCGAGGCTCAATTCCATGAATTCTCGGTTTAGAGTGACCATATCGTGTTCTTATCTCTAACATATTAATAACATATTTCTAACATATCTAACATATCTCTAACCGTGTTCTTATCTCTAACACATTCCTATCCTCTCGAAATATTTTGATATCATACACCTAAATCCCCTTAAAACACCGCATTCAACCCCATTACTACAAAATGTCTTGGCATCCCCGACCACCGGTATGAATACTACGAGGAATGACGCGGGAATGACGTCACGGGACAATGACGTCACAAGCAAGCCAGGAGAACGGGGCCGAGGCGCGCATGCAGTTCTCCTTGGGTCGTTAGTCAGGAAAATAAGAACCAGTTGTGGACTTGCCTTTGGACTGCCGTTTCCAGCGTCTTCGATCTAGTGCAACAGCCTCCCATCTGGCATCAAATGTGCTCTTTAAAGTATAGATAATATTGGCATATCATTGTGGAAAAAGAAAATATTGAATTGAAAAGGGAGAAGAGCATATTGGATGATTAAGAGTCACTTTGATGATGATGACGATGATTATGATGATGATAACGACGACAATAAAAACGAAGATAAAAAAAAACAATAAACAACACAAAACAAAAACCAAACAAGTCACACCATAAACAGACTCATCAGACGTGAACTTCTGCGTCCTAACAACCATGAATATTCATCCTAATGGAACCTTACTAACGATACGCCCACAATAAACGCCCTTAACCCACCGTAGGCGTGCAGGGCTCTGTCGAGTGTAATTTTAATATTGAGGAACTTGTTGATAATAGCACGGTAGAGCTGGCAAGGCAATGTTTGTGTGTGTTTATGTGCGTGTCTGGGGTTTTAAAGGGGGGGGGGGGGGGGAGAGAGAGAAGGAGAGAGTAAGAGATAGTGAGAGAAAGACGGAGAGAGAGAAAGGGAGAGAAAGAAATAGAAGGAGAAAAATATATGTATGTATAGAGAGAGAGAGATAGAGAGCGAGAGAAAGAGAGAGAGAGAGAGAGAGAGAGAGAGGAGAGAGAGAGAGAGAGAGAGAGAGAGAGAAGAGAGAGAGAGAGAGAGAGAGAGAGAGAGAGAGAGAGAGATAGATAGAGAGAGATAGAGAGAGAGAGAGAAGAGAGAGAGAGAGAGAGAGAGAGAGAGAGAGAGAGAGAGAGAGAGAGAGAAAGAAAGAAAGTACTTAAGCAAAGTTCACAAAAGCAAGCAAGGAGAACACACTTTTCACGCGCCTCTACACCTCCCATTCAAAGAGCACTTTACTCCAAATTCACAGCGAAACTGACAGCCACACACCCGCCTCATCTCCTCATCTGAAGGTCACTGCTTGTGTCAATGAATCATCATCTCATTTACGATTTACATTCATAAACAGCGCGGCAAGAACAGAGCATACGTACAGTGGCATCACCATACCGACACCCACTCAGTGTAAGCTCTGTCTGATTCGTTGGCTAATGGTCAGAGCAGATGTAAGGGGATTTAGCCGGTTCCTGTGTTGGGTTATTTCCTTAGATCCATTGGCAAAATGCAAGAATATTTAATGGTGAGATGGTACACGGGGACATAAAAATTAAATATTAATTAATTAATTAATTAATTAATTAATAAATAGACATATAGGTAAAGTTCGTTTTGAAATCACCGCGTTCAGATAATGGTAGATAAAATCCACTAGTCCAAAGAAATTCTAAATAAATCCCCTATATTAATTTTTTAAAGTATGTAATATATATAAGCACACGCACTAAAAACACAAACGCACACTTTCAACCAAAACATTTGTTTACAATTTGAGAAACCGTGTGAATGAAGCCCGACATATCTCATTTCCATTCATCACGAGGCAAGTAGTAGAGGAGAATGAACACATCCGGGTATTTTATTCTTCTTGTGTAATAAAACTAATTGTCCGATTGTTCCTTTATAGACTATGTTTTTTCTTTCTTTCTTTCTTCTTTCTTTCTTTTTTTTTTTTTTGTCTTTCATTCTTTCTTTCTTTCTCTTCTTTCTTTCTTTCTTTCTTTCTTTCTTCTTTTCTTTCTTTCTTTCATTCTTTTTCATTCTTTTTTTTTTTCTTTCTTCTTTCTTTTCTTCGATTCCTTTCTTTCCCTTTTTCTTCTTCTGGCAGGAAAACACTAACGTACTTCATAGCCATATGCTTTGTTCATCTGCACGGTTGGAGTCTGACCGATGCATTTTGGTATCTGAACATTTTAACTCTGCCGAAAGCTACTCTGAATCATGAAGCAAGCAAGACACGACATTCAGAGCTGCCGCCACTGGGACGGGTAAGTGCGGTATGCCTTGGCCACGTGGACGTGTGTGTATGTGTGTGTGTGTGTGTGTGTGAGAGAGAGAGAGAGAGAGAGAGAGAGAGAGAGAGAGAGAGAGAGAGAGAGAGAGAGAGAGAGAGAGAGAGAGAGAGAGGAGAGAGAGAGAGTGTGTGTGTGTGTGTGTGTGTGTGTGTGTGTGTGTGTGTGTGTGTGTGTGTGTGTGTGTGTGTGTGTGTTTGAGTGTGTGTGTTTGTGTGTGTGGTGTGTGTGTGTGTGTGTGTGTGTGTGTGTGTGTGTGTGTGTGTGTGTGTGTGTGTGTGTGTGTGTGTGTGTGTGTGTGTGTGTGTGTGTGTGTGTGTGTGTGTGTGTGTGTGTGTGTGGTGTGTGTGTGGATGTGTGTGTGTGTGTGTGTGTAGTGTGTGTGTGTGTGTGTGTGTGTGTGTGTGTGTTGTGTGTGTGTGTGTGTGTAATTCATGTTGAACAGATTGCAACAGGAACGACGAAGGGAAGGGCAAGAAAACACACAAATATGCCGAAGGCCTTTTCACCATATACTCCTCTATGTACCTCATGTAACATATGCCCTGACGAAGCAATAGTGAAAAGGCCTTCGGCATATTCGTGTGTTTTCTTGTTCGTCGTTCCTGTTGCAGTGTGTGTTGTGTGTGTGTGTGTGTGGATGAGTGTGTGTGTGTGTGTGTGGATGAGTGTGTGTGTGTTACGAAACTGATAACATTTCCTACTTATCAGCGTTTTGCGATGCGATGATAACAAAACAATATCTCGACATTCTGATAAGCTTTTTTTCGTACGTGTGATAACTATCGGAGACAATTTATGTAACATCACGACGGTTTTTCATACACATGTCTGCACATAAGTAAATATACATTATTTTCGCTTTCTTCAATTCAAAGTAGGATAAGATTCTATTCATAGACGAAATTAATTTTCAAAGGAACGTCCAAGCATTTTATCTTTTTTTTTCTGCTGGCAAGTCATGATGTTTAGACATTATCAACAAATCATTACCAAGTCTACGCGTGCTGCCTGTCACATGAAATGCATTTTTTGACGTCCGACAAGAATCTAAACAGAGTTAAAAAACGTGATATATCATAATATGACTTCGTGGGCGTGAATACACAGGGGATGAGGAACTTGTGCAGCATATCAGTTGGACTGTGCTATGCCACGTTGTTTACTTTCTCTCTCTATCTATCTCTCTCTCTCTCTTCTCTCTCTCTCGTCTCTCTCTCTCTCTCTCTCTCTCTCTCTCTCTCTCTCTCTCTCTCTCTCTCTCTCTCTCTCTCTCTCTCTTCTCTCTGTCTCTCTCTCTTCTCTCTTCTCTATCTTCTAGCTCCTCTTTCTCTCTCTCTCTCTCTTCTAGACAATAGATATATAGACAGATAGATAGACAGACTTCAATTCACTTTCTCTCTACTCCTCCTCTCTCTCCTCCCTCTCTTCCCCTCTCTTCCCCTCTCTTTCCTCTCCCCTCCTTGCCATAATCTATCTCTCAGTCTATCTATCTATCTCTCAGTATCTATCTATCTCTCAGTCTACTTATTTATCTAGAGATGAAATAACAAAGGAGGCAGTTGAATCTACATACTAAGGAACCAATGACCTTAAAAATAGAGGGACCAACGCATAAATAATCATAAAGTAATTCAAGCCGGATAAAAATGATGGATCGGACATAAGTAGGCCTACTGTGGGACTAAAGAGGACATGGAAAACGGGAAACCAGAGGGGAAACTACAGAGATTTGTGGTTAGATTAAGCCAGAGGTTTCCAAACGATGGATCGCGGAGAAAAAAATATATATATTGTAGGTCAATGTGCTAGGTGCTTGACAGTGTTCATATTATGAAAAATTTATGAAGTGTATTCAGTTAGGCTAAGAGAGATTGTTTAGGTTTGGATACACTTTAGTTTAAAAATATGTAGTTGGAAAAATGGCTCATGTTGGGAGGGGAGGTGAGAAAGGGATCGCGAGTATAAAAAGATTGAAAACGGAAAAACCTTTTGGGAGAAAAAATAGAGGTAATAATAAGGTAATATTAGAGGTAATAAAGAAGGTTGATGCTTTCTTGAAGAAAATAGGAGAGGCAGAGATCCAGAGGAAAAAAAAATATTAGAGAAACGGTATTTGTGTTTTGGTAAGAAAAGAAGAAGGCAGAGATTAAAAAGTAAGTCTTATGACCCCATGCTCCATTTTCCTTCTTATTCTCTTTATAGAGGTGAAGATGTACATGATAGGTAGGTGATGATCTTTTAATGACTGACAGGTTGGCGATGATAATTATTAATAAAAAGTGTCGGTATCAACCAGCTATAACCACCTCTCATGGACATCGTCGCCATCTTCGCCTCAATTAAGCAATAATGACAATAATAAGAATGATGATAATAATAAAAGATAATAATGAAAATGATAATAACAGTAATAATAGTGATAACAATGATTATAACAATAATTATAGAAATAACAACAATGATAATAACAATATTAATCGTAATAATAATAGTGATAATTATAAGAGTAATATTAATAATGATAACAATAACAATAGTAATGATAATAATGATGATAACACTAATAATCGTAATAATAACAATGATAGTAACAATAACAATAATAATGATAATAATGATAACAATAATAATCATAATAATAACAATGATAATAACAATAACAATAATAATGATAATAATAATAATAGTAATAATAATAATGATCATAATACTAAGGCCGGAGATACGCGTACGACAGCCATATCCGATTTCTCGCGGTTAGACGTACGGCATAATGACAACAACAGCAACAACTATAGTAATAATAACAACAACAAAGGCATAGAGTATGATTATCGGCTGTTTCAATCATTCCATATATTTGCAAAGGGAAAGAAAAGTGTTCAACAAAAATAAATCAGGGAACAGGAAAGCCAGAAAGACAAAGAGGAGAGATAGAGAGAGAGAGAGAGAGAGAGAGAGGAAGAGAGAGAGAGAGAGAGAGAGAGAAGAGGAGAGAGAGAGAGAGAGAGAGAAGAGAGAGAGAGAAAGAGAAACAATGGCAGAGGTTAAAGTTGAACAACGTGATGCGCAAAACCCGACGGTGCGGAGGAAAAACTTGTTTTGGTTGAAAAAAAAGATAAATCAATAGAAGGAAAAGATGAATATATTATGAAAAGGTGTATATATCATGATTGTTATCATTTTCAGAGCAATAAAGATCTTATAGACGTTTTTGTGGTCAGCAGAGAGAGAGAGAGAGAGAGAAGGGGGCGGGAGAGAGAGAGAGGGGGGAGGGGGGGAGGAGGAGGGAGGAGAGAAGAGAGAGAGAAAAGAGAGAGAGAGAGAAAAGAGGAGAGAGAGAGAGAGAAGAGAGAGAAGAGAGAGAGAGAGAGAGAGAGAGAGAGAGAGAGAGAGAGAGAGACAGAACAGAGACAGAGACAGAGACAGAGACAGAGACAGAGAGACAGAGACAGAGACAGAGACAGAGACAGAGA
>NW_020869553.1:5000-7500 GCF_003789085.1 Penaeus vannamei | reverse complement strand
ACATATACATACGTTTTATATATATATCTACTTATCTATTTCTTCACTTTCAACTGTACAATCACTAATTCTATATTTGCACTTCACGCTACAAGTGAACGACAAGCAGAAAGGCGCATGCACACATGCCTCGCCACTCACTTCACTGTTAACTGAAAATGCCTGTCCACTCCTCGCGCTCTGCCTCGTCCTCTCCTCACTGTGTCTCGACGCAGACTGGCGAAGCACGGCTGCCAGACGGCTCGGCTCTCGCGCCACTTGGGCCTCGGGGCGGGCGGGGGAAGGGGGGGGGGGAGAGGGGGAACAGGACAGGTCTGTGGCTGGGGTGTTAGGGGAAGGGAGAGGGAGGAAGGGGGGGGGGGGAGCGGGAGGGAGGTGCGCAAGCCAGATGATCGGTTTTCCTACCTGTGCCCGAGCATACTTCGGTGAACATTTTCCCTGCTCAGTTTTCCCGCTTGAATCTGCAAAACATCATCGGTAAATGTTTATATTAACCGATTCTTAGTATGAATCTGTCACGTTTTATTTTATTGTCTTCTCCTGTGGCTACCGCCATGGGCAGAGCGCGAAGGCAGAACTATTTGAATTACATATGTAGTAAAATGGATCACATATGCCGTGAAGAGCATTCAACCATATGGACTATGGCAGCCTTGGGTTACTAATTCAACTCAGTTCACTAGATATATTTTACGGAATTCTTTTATAAGAAAATAGTTGCCATGTTGGGAGTACGTATCAACATCGTTAAATGCTCTGATAGGACGGATCGGAATGACGTCAGAGAGAACGCGTTTTCTGATTGCAAACGCCACGTGTGTTTGCCTTTTGTGATTCTGTGGTTAAGAAAAAAGAAGAAAAAAATCCTTAATTCTATATGGGTCATCGTCACATCCGGATGTTTGCTTTGTTGATCTAGGAAATATTTTTCGGAAGGAGCAATTCAATCAACGACCATTTCCTTTCGCAAATAGTGGCCCTGAACGTGATAGGAGAACATACAATAATAGTTCTTACAGCCGTAGGAAAATACCCCGCGCACGAGTCGAGATACAAATTTTCCTTCTACCTCTAGGTCACAGAAGAGTACGTCACACACAGTCTGAACTCCATTCCAGAAAGAAAATTAAAAAAAAAGACGAACCTTTACCGCATTGCTAAGCTGCGGGGGAGTTCTCAACAGAAAACGAACTCCAAAGAAAACGTGAATCAGTGCAACTCTCGGCGCCATCGAGTCTGAACCGAAACATCCTTCGCTCTCCGGCCGATGTAACTTGCCTGAGTCATCCGTGACATCTTCAGAGGAAAAGAGGCGCGGTGTGCCGAGCCGTGAGAATGTCGCGTGGCCGGCAGTGGCTAGAATAGGAAGACAGCGCCAATGCCTTTGGTAATAGAGACAGAAAGGAAATGACAAAGTTAGTATGTATGGTTGGCTTCGAATGTCCCCTTGACCGTCCAATGGCAAGACTAACTAGCCGTTGTTAAATGACGAATTGTGCAAAAATAATAATAATAATAATAATAATATTAATATATTATGGCTTTAAGAGATGCAACTGCCTTACGAGACGAAGGCACAAACAACTGCAGGAAGACGGGAGAGGCAGGAAGGAAATACATGTCTGTTTGCTGTGTCAAGGTCGAAGAAAAGTCAATTAAAATGCAACTAGCTTGGTCTCATTAAAATAATGTTCAATGTCATTCAGAAGGTGTAAATGGTTATACATTATATAAATTTGATGAGCAGCGCTTGATCTTCGTCGTATATATATATATATATATATATATATATATATATATATATATATATATATATATTATATATATATATATATATATATATATATATTTATATATATATATATATATATTTATTTATTATTTTATTTATTTATGTACATTTTTTTCCAGACGTGCTATGCGCTTAGCAGCAGGTGTCTGTAGTACCGTTTTTTTTTATCTTAGTCTAGTTTACGTTATCAGTGAACAATAGTAGCAGCAGGCACTTTGTCGAAAATCATATTTCGAACGCATGACAATGGATATAGTTATTAGACACAATCTTTATCACTAGATACTTTATCTCTGTAAAAAAAATAACACTGTCGCAAACACACACACACGCTCATACATTTACACACACACACACAGACACATACATAAACAAACACATACACTCACACACACACATACACACACACACACACATACACACACACAACACACACACACACACACACACACACACACACACACACACACACACACACACACACACACACACACACAACAAACAAACACACAAAACAAACGCACACACAATCTAACATACACACACACAACCAAACACACACATCTATTAATAGCAACGTCATTCATTAAAAGGAGATGCACTGATACACTAACCGCAAGACACTCACAGAAATACCGAAAGCTTGAGACCGAAGAAAAATGTCAGCTGTTGAAATGGGAAATGAATTCATCTCTACGACGAAAATGG
>NW_020869552.1:123648-126148 GCF_003789085.1 Penaeus vannamei | reverse complement strand
TTTCCCACTGAAGGGAAGCTTGATTAGAAACCAACGACATATCAAAAGGAGGAAGAAAAGCAAGGAAAACAATTTGTCTCCGAAATCATCATCCTTTGGTCTTCCTTAAATTCGAAATGCTATTAATAGCTCCGGACTTCATCGCATTTCGAGAGACAAGACGGTTAAAAAAGACTTTATCCGTTATACCAATCAGTGCTTTCTCGTTTAAATAGAAACGCATCGGTTATAAGAAAAATAAGGGTAATCGAATGCAATGGTGATAAATAATGACGCTTAGGGTAATGGTGATGTTGATGATGATAATGATAATAACAATAATAGCAATCGACAATGACGATGAAGAATGATAAGACAAGCAGGAATTATGTGCCAATATTTTTTTTAAAGTTAGATATTGTTGTTCCTTCCCCGGCAGCACCAAATTCTCCTAATAAAGCCAACAGTATTGATTCAGCGGCAAGCGTGATCCGTCATGTTGCATCCTCTTCTCTGTGCACGTTCCAACAATGCAACTCCGCCTTATCAATTTGTGTTGATAAGAGGCCACGTCATGACTCTTTGTTCCTCCGTATTCTCTTTCTCTTTCCCTTCCGATCTGTCTTTTTTCTGCTTCTTTGTATTTTCTTCTGATCTATTCGTTCTATTCGGTTTTCGTTAGTTGACTGCGTGACCTCGTGCGAGGATCATGGAGTCAATATTATCGACCATGCACTCGCCCGCTCATAAGTAGCTGTTTTTGAACGTTGGCGGGTTGGCAGAGCGCTAGAGTGTAGCGGCGTCAGTGGAAGACGATTGGCAACGCTTCCCAAAGCTAGCGGTGCTGCCCTCTGTCGCCAGCCGCTTCAAGGACGCCACTCGCGCCTCCATAGACCACGCTTTGCAATATTTCCATCACTTTCCTCCGTCTTTTGGTCCGGGAAACGCGTTGACAATATGAGTCGATGTGGCCATGACCCTGATAGATGCTTATGATAAACATAAATAATGCGAGAAACGATGGGAGTTCCGTTTATTTAATTTGCGAGGCAATTTAGAAAAGCCGGTGTGAAGCACAGAGCCGAGGTAGCATCACTTGTTACTATAATTAACTCGTGTTGTTGCTGCAACATGGCTGAATCAGCAATGTCTACATGTTGCAAGACTGGGCGCCGGATGTGGCTAGACCGCCTTTGACAAGTTTTGCTGCACACACTGATATCCACTCCCTGTTTAAACACAATTAAAAACAAAAACAGAAAGGGAAAAAATATCAAAATATTGACCAAATGTTTAGCAGAGAACGCGAGATAACGAGCGTTTTAAGGGGATACTTTGTTATTCCGGAAACGTGAAGGAAAATGCAAAGGTAAGGTAAGGGGAGACGAAAAGGAGGGGAGGAAATGGCAGAAGGAGAGCGAGGGGAGATGGAGATGAACCTGGGGTGAAAAACGGAGGGGATGAAACAGGGAAGAGGGGAGAGAAGAAGGGGAAATAAGGGTTGGGAGACCGAGAAAGTTATCATTAAAATTAAGGGGTCGAGGGAGGGAGGGAGGGGGGGGTGGATCAGAAGAGAAAACGGGGAGAAGGAGGATGAGGGGAGAGTACCAGTGCGAAGCAGGGGAGATAATGTTGGGGAGAAAATGGAATAAACAGGTGGAATGAAAGAGAATGATAGAAAGGAGAGAAGAGAAAGAGAGAACCAAGGAAACCAAGGCGAGAACCAAAAGGGAGATGGAAAGGAAAGGAAGGGGAGATAGGAGAGAACCAAGAGGCAGAGGGTGGTAATGAAGTGAGAGAGGGGAGACTGAAGGAGGAGAGGAGAACAGAGGGACCTTGAAGGGGGGAAGGGAGGGAAGAGACAACAAGGGGGGGGGGGGAGGGAGGAAACGAAGGGAGGTGGGAGAGGAGAGAAATAATGGCTGAAGAGAGGAGAAAGAACCAGGTAAGGGGAAAGGGGAGATAACTTTGGGGTGGAAAGTGGATGCAGGAAACATTGGGGTGAATATAGTCCACTTTCACCCCAACCCTCTCTATTTATCTATTTTTCGCTCTCATTCCCTTTTTCCTCTTTCCTCTCTCTCTCTCTCTTCTCTCTCTTCTCTCTCTCTTCCTCTCTCTCCTCTCTCCTCCCCTCTTCTCTCTCTCTCTCTCTCCTTTCCTCCTCCTCCCCTCTTCTCTCTCTTCCCCTCCGCTTCTTTTTCTCCCTCTTCCTCTCCCCTTCCACTGCGTTTATCTTCCTTTGGCTTTTTCCTTCTCTCCCCTACTGTTCCTGCTCCTTCCCTCTCCTCCTCTCCTCCTCCTCCTCCTCCTCGTCGTCGTCCCCTCTTCCTTTCTTCCTTTATCCTTTATCCCTCTCCCTCTTTCCCCTTCCCTTCCTCTCCGTCCCCTCGACCTTTCTCTTCTCCCCTCGTGTCTTTCCTTCTTTCGTCCATTCTTTCAATCTCTCCCTCTCCTATTTCCCCTTTCGCTCATCCTTATTCTTATTCTTATTCCTTGTCCTTATTGCTTTTGTCTTTCT
>NW_020869552.1:88648-98648 GCF_003789085.1 Penaeus vannamei | reverse complement strand
TGTTTGTTGTTGTTTTTCTGCTTTTTGTATATGTGTTTTGCTATTTTTCGGCAAGGCTTTGTTTCGTTCTTTTTATTTTCGTCTCTCCCCTCCTCCTCTCTTCTTCTTTTCCTCCCCTCTTCTTTCTTTCTTTGTTCTTTCTTTTTATTTCTTCTCTCCATCTCTCCTTCTTTCTTGCTTTCTTCTTTCTTCTCTCTGCTTCTCTCTCTCTCTTCTCTTCTCTCTCTCTCGTCTCTCTCTCTCCTCTCTCTCCTCTCTCTCTCTCTCTCTCTCTCTCTCTCTCTCTACTCTTGGCGTGCTCTCTCTCTCTTCTCTTCTCTTTTCTCCTCTCTCACCTGTTTCTCTTCTCGGCTTCTTCTGCCCTTCTCCCTCTCCCTCTCCCTTCTCCCTCTCCCTCTCCATCTCGTCTCTCTTCCCACCTCTCCTTCTCCCCCTCTTCTTTCTTCTTCTCTCTCCCCTCCCCCCTCTCTCCCCTTTCTCTCTCTCTCTTCTCTCTCTCTCTCTCTCTCTCTCTCTCTCTCTCTCTCTCTTCTACCTCTCTTTCCTCTTCTCTCCCATTCCCTCTCTCCCCTCTTCTCCCTCTCTTCCCTCTCTCCCCTCTACTCCCTCCCCTCTCCCTCTCTCTCTCTGCTCCCCTCGTGTCCCCCTGTGGCCCTGGCGGCTCCCACGGCGAGCGAGCGACCGTGACCAGTCGGAGTCTAATTAACACACTGACCCGCTGCCGTCCCGTCCCGCTCGCCCCCTCGCCCCCCCTCTCCCCCTCCTCCCTTTGCTTTGGTTTCTGCTTTTGGGCCTTGTTCTTTTTGTCCTATTTCGTTTTTTTTCTATTCTCCTCCTCCTTCCCTTTCTTATCTTCCTCCTCCCTCCTCCTGCTTTTTTCTTCTCTACTCTTTTTCCTCCCTCCTCTTGTTACTCCTTCCCCCTCTTCCTCTTTTTTCTTCCCACTTCCTCCAAACTCCTACTCCTATTTCTACTCCTACTCCTTCCCCCTTCTACACGTCGTTTTTCCATCTCTTCTTTTTCTTTGTCTCTTTTGTTCCACCCTCTTGCTTCGAGCACACTCGTGCATTATGACAAACAGTATGGACAAGCCCGTGACAGGCGTGGTAATATGTTTACTGATCACCATCATTGCCATCTTCCGCCCAATATCAGGCTTTTGCCATTATTTGTTAGCCTTTCCAGCGTTTTTACCCCACTTCCAGCGTTGCCATTTCCAGCGGGGTTTGGGCCTTTTAGCGTGTGCATTTCCCAGGCTGGTTTTGGGCCTTTCCAGCGTTGGCATTTTTCCTGCCTTTGCAATATGGCAGAGCATTCGCAGATTTGTGTTGCAAATTCGTACTCCACGACCCCCCCCCTCGCTGCGGTGACACGGAGGGGCCTCCGTCGAGCCTGTGCCGCCGTCCTCCTCCTTTGTGGCACGGGTTAATCAAAGCCGGAATTTTTGCTGCGTCTTCGCGTTTTCGGGGATCGTCTTTCGCTCAAGGTTATTCCGAATATCCTTTTCTCTTTCTTTCTTTCTTTTTTGTCTTTTTCGTTGCCTTGTTCTTTTGTTTTCTTTTTTTTTTTCTTTTGCTGTCTTCTCTCTCTCACTCACTCACTCACTCACTCACTCACTCACTCACTCACCACTCACTCACTCACTCACTATCTCTCTCACTCTCCCTCTCACTCTCCTCTACTCTCTCTCTCTCTCTCTCTCTCTCTCTCTCTCTCTCTCTCTCTCTCTCTCTCTCTCTCTTCTCTCTCTCTCTCTCTCTCTCTCTCTACTCTCTCTCACTCTCTCTCTCACTTCTCACTCTCTCCTACCTCCCCCTCCTTCCCTTCCTCCCCCCCCCCTCTCTCTCTCTCTCTCTCTCTCACTCTCTCTCTACCTCTCTCTACCTCCCCCTCCTTCCCTTCCTCCCCCCCTCTCTCTCTCTTCTTTCTTTCTTTCTTTCTTTCTTCTTTCTTGACCCCCCCCCCCTCCCTTCTCTCTGCTCTCTCTCTCTCTCTCTCTCTCTCTCTCTCTCTCTCTCTCCTCTCTCCTCTCTCTCTCTCTTCTCTCGTCTCCTCTCTCTCTTCTCTCTCTCTCTCTATCTCTCTCTCTCTCTTCTCTCTCTCTCTCTCTCTCTCTCTCTCTCTCTCTCTCTCTTCTCCTCTCTCTCTCCTCTCTCTCTCTCTCTCTCAGAAGTACTTATCTCCACGCATCGTGTCCTATCTTGATGGCGACGCTCTCTCAAAGACTCAATTCGTTATCGTCCTAAAAAGAACTGGCACAGCCTAAAATAAACCCGGTGACGTCATAGGCCTCTAATCGCCGTGTCGCGTCGATGTTGTCATTGCCATGGGCCTCTTTTTCTCCTTTTTTCTTTTTGATCTTCTTCTATTATTATTGCCATGGGGCCTCTTTCTCTTTTCTTTCTCTTTTTCCTTTTTATCTTCTTTCCATATTTCCAAATGGCCTCTTTTCTCACTTTTTTCTTTTTTAATCTTTTCTATATACCAATGGGCCTCTTTTCTCTTCGTTTTCTATTAATTATTACTCAACTAGATCATTATTTATAAATATATATTAAATCGTTTCATAGTTATATATATATATTTAGTATCTCACCTTATATTATAACCACTCATTATTATCTATAATATCATTATATATATTATATATATTAAATGTTAATATATTTTAGCTCTACTAATATTTAAGGAATATATAGGAATACTCATATTGTATTATATTTTTCTCCATGTACTATATCATATTATTTATCTCTACTATTATTTTTTTTAACTATATATCATAATTATATTACTCAGTATAGTATGATATATCTTTTCTTTTGTATCTTATTATCATTCTATTACTATTACTTAATATTTATAATGTATATACTATAGGATTTATATTAATATTATAATTATATATATATATTATAGTATCTACTTAATCTATACTTTATACTATATCTTATATTCTTATAATTATTTTATATATCTTATTACACTATATATTGGTATATAACTTATATATATATAAACATCTTGCATTTCTTCTTCATCTTTCTGTTTCTCCTTATTTCTCTTCTTATTACTATATAATATATAATATTAGTGTATCCTATTCTTTTCATTTAATTTCTTTTCTCCTTGCTTTCTATTATTTATATATGACTATATATATATATATGCTAACTATTATTATATATGTATATATATCATATATATATATGTTAGATAATATATATTATATTTAGTAATATATTACTTATAGTATACTCTATTATTATACGTCTCTATTCTATTTCTAATTATCATATATCTATTTTAATTTAACTTCTTTGTGGCAAGGCCTCCGTTATACATATATATACTTGAACATCTATAGGTGACATACATATATATATGATTGTAAAATCATCTATCTATATATATATATATATATATATATAACATTGTATATTGTTAATAATGGCTATAGTAATTAATCCCGATGAGTGCATGACCTAAGATAGGGTAAATTATTCTTATATAGTATTAATACGCATATAGTTAATGTCAATCGTATATGAGTATGGTAGGGGGGGAGGGGGGGTGGTAACTACTGTATATATGTGTATGTTCTATACTCTCATTACTTTTATATACTATACCTTATAATACCTTAATTACTAATATATATAACCACTATATACTAATATATTCTTTCACGTATATCTATATGTATATCCATTCTTTAATCTATCATTATTTATATATATTAATAACATAAATGCGTCCGCTCCCACAAGCATGCTCACACACTCGTCACAGAACCTGAACCCCCTTCCCATCCAGTCCTGCCTTCATCAAACCTTACATGCATACCTACCTTAAAGATCAATACTGAACCCCTCTCATACGCACGGCCTCATATATACATAATACAATATTATTATAGAAGTAAATTTAATATTCTAAATCGGTACTCGAGAGCGTCAGCTACCTCCCTCACTCACCTCCCTCCCTCCTCTCTCGTCTTTCTCTCTTTCTCTCTTCTCTGCTTGCTCTCTTTCACCTTGCACTCTGTTCTCTGCTGTCTTCGCTCTCTTCTCCTCTCTCTCTCTCTCTCTCTCTCTCTCTCTCTCTCTCTCTTCTCTCTCTTCTCTCTCTCTCTCCTCTCTCTCCTCTCTCTCTCTCTCTCCTCTCTCTATCTCTCTCTTCTCTTTCTCTCTCTCTCTCTCTCTCTCTCTCTCTCTCTCTCTCTCTTCCTCTCTCTCTCTCTTCTCTTCTGCTCTCTCTCTCTCTCTTTCTCTTTCTCTCTTTTCTCTCCTCTTTCTTCTTTCTTCTCTCTCTCTCTCTCTCTCTCTCTTCTCTCCTCTCTCTCTCTCTCTCTCCTCTCTCTCTCTCTCTCTCTCTCTCTTTCTCTCTCTCTCTCTCTCTCTCTCTCTCTCTCTCTCTCTCTCTCTCTCTCTCTCTCTCTCTCTCTCTCTCTCTCTCTCTCTCTCTCTCTCTCTCTCTCTCCCTCCCTCTCTCTCCCTCCCCCTCTCTTCCCTCCCTCTCTCCTCTCCCTCCCCTCTCTCTCCCTCCCTCTCTCTCTCCCTCCCTCTTTTTCTCCCTCCCTCTCTTTCTCCCCTCCCTCTCTTCTCCTTCCCTCCTTTCTCCCTCTCCCTCTCCTTCCTTCTTCCCTCCCTCCATTCTGTTTTTATTCTATTTTCCTACCCGCCCCACTCCCTCCCTCTCCCATTCCCTTTCCTATTCCCTCTTATTCCCCTTCCCTCCCACCATCCCTCTTCTCCCCTCCTTCCACCCCCAAGCCTGTTCGGTCAGACTTTTTTCTAGTTCTTTCTTTCCTGTTTTTGTGTTCTTTTTTTCCTTCTTTCGCACTTTTTCCTTTTTGCATTGCCAGGTATTTTGTTCCTTTCCTTTTTTCTTTTCTTTTTTTTCGTATTTCATTGCTTTTATATTTCGTTCGCCTTTTTGTCTCATTTTCGTGTTTATTTTTCCATTATTTTTTTTCTTCGTTCCATATCTTTCTTTCATCCTCACACACCCAAGCACGCCCTCGCTCACTCATTCGTTCGTTCATTCATTCATTCACTCACTCACTCACTCACTCACTCACACACTCCCTCACCCAATCGCTCACTCATTCACTCACGTATTCACTCACTCAAACTCAACTAAATACATTCACTTGGCTACTCACTCACCCACTCGCGTGTGAACATGCTCTCTGATGCATTCTCTTATTCACTCACTCACATACTCAATATCACACTCATTCGGTTGTTCACTCACTCGCACGCAAATACGCTCTCTCATAGATTCACTCATTCACACACCCAGTTACTCATAATTGCTCACTCATTCACCAACTCACTCATTTACCAACCCACTGACTCACTGACACACACACACACACACCACACACACACACACACACACACACACACACACACACACACACACACACACACACACACACACACACACACACACACACACACACACACACACACAGAGTCCCCCCTCACCCCCACACACACACAGAGCCTGGGGTGTGGCAGACTTATCCATCGAGGCGTAAAATCACGGTTGTGTAGTAGTGTCTCGACCGCAGGAATGTGTGCCGTGTGGAGAGACGTCGTGGGCGGGTGTGGGCGTGGAAGGAAGAGGGGAAGGGTGGGGAAGGAAGGGGAAAGGTGGGGAAAGAAGAAGGGAGGGGGTGGGGGGTGGGTGGGTGGAGAAGGGGGTGAGGGAGAGGGCAGGGTAGGAAAGGGGAGGGGATGGGGATGGGTGGGGAAGAGGAGGAAGAGAGAAGAGTTACGCTGAGAAAGAAAGGGGAAGGGAGAAGGTGGGTTGTGGAAGGGGAAATAGGAATGAGAGTGGGAAGGGGAAGAAGCAGGGTATGGAAGGGGGCAGGGATGGGGAGGGAAGAGCGGGAGAGATAAAATGAGAGGTTGGGGCGGAATTTTGATAAAAGAGGGGGAGGGGAGAAGAATGGGATTGAGGAGGGAGGAAGAGGGAGGTAAGAAAGTGGAGAAGAAGGAACAAGGAATGGAAATTGGGGAGGGAGGGAGGAGAGGTTGGGGCGGAGGTTGAAACAAAGAGGGGAAGGCGGAAGAAGAAGGGAAAGGGGAAAGGAAGAGAAAAGAAGGAGGAAAGGGGGAAACGGAGAGAAAAGGAAGAAGGGAAAGGGGAAAAGAGAGGGAGACGGAAGAAGGAAAAGGGGGAGAGAAGGGGGGAGCAAAAACGGTAGCGGTGCGTTCGTAATTATCAGGGACTGCCCACCTGTCCGGCCCGAGTTGCGTTAATGCTATCTTTCGCTCGAAGGTAAACGGCGGTCAAGGCACCGCCCCCACCTGCCTGCTCCCCCCCCCATCCCCTCCACCTTCTCCGCTTCTCTCGCCCTTTCTCTTCTCCCCGTCCTTTCCTTATTCCTCTCCTCTTCCCTTTCCTTCCTCTCTTCCCCCTCTTTTCCCGCTCTCTCCTTTTCCCCTCTTCCCCTTCTTTGCTTCCCCAACTTCTTCCCTTCATCGGTTTCTTTTCCCTTCCCCTCTCCTCTCCCTTCCCTTCCCTTCCCCTTCCTCTCCTCTCCCTCCCCTTTACCCCCCCCCCTCGTCTCATTCTGCTCTTTCTCCCATTTCCATTCCCCTTACCTTTTGTGCCTTCCCTCCCCAATCTTCCACCTGCTTGCCCCTCCTCCCCCATTCCCCCTTCCCCTTCCACCCCCCCCCCCGTCCTTTTTCCTCCACTCCCCCTGGCCCCTCCACTCCCCCCTCCCCTGCCTACCTCCCCATCCCTTCCAATTTTTAGCAGATTGCAGTCATTCATCTGGCGGTGTGAGTGAACGAATTAATGAATGAGTGTGCATGTAAAACGCGGTGTGCGGTGTTCTCGGCGGTGAGTAAAGGTAGATAACTTGTTATCTATTTATTTATTTATTTATTTATTATTTATTATTTATTTATTTATGTTATAATTTTTATGTAGTGTGTGGTGTGTGTGTGTGTGTGTGTGTGTGTGTGTGTGTGTGTGTGTGTGTGTGTGTGTGGTGTGTGTGTGTGTGTGTGTGTGTGTGTGTGTGTTGTGTTTTCCTGCATATGTCATATATATATAGATAGGTGTGTATATTGGTGAATATATCGCGTATGATATTTTTGCTGATTACTTGTCTATTTCTATATTTTTGAAGTAATTTGTGGTTAATAGATCTTTTGTTGATATTATTAAGAGTAGCTGTAGTAGTAGTCATTTTTGTTTATATCATCATCAATATTATTCATGTTATTGTTATTTTATATTATTATTATTATTATTATTATTATTATATTATTATTATTATTATTATTATTATCATCATCATCATCATCGTTATTATTAATGTTGTTGTTATTATCATTATTGCTATTGCTGTTATTGTCATTATTACTATTGCTATTTTTTATTACTATTACTATTATTATTATTATTATTATTATAGATATAATTATTATTACTATTATTTATTATTTATATTGTTATTATTATTGTTATTGTTATTATCATTATTATTAATATTATTATTATTATTATCATTATTATCATTATTATTATTATTATTATCATTATTATTATTATTATTGTTATTTATCCATATTGTTATTGATTGTTGTTATCGTTTTTCTCCAGGTAAGTCTCCGCCCTGCCAGAGTCGGCGTGCAGAATCGCGTACGTAATTCCCGTTATGTAAACAGCTGTTTCTCCTTCGCATTATGTATTCGGACGGCCGTTTATGGCGTCCGGGGCTGGATTTATGGCCGATTCCTCCTTTATTGCACCTTGCGTTACGTTGCAGCGGGAGGAATGCGTTAAGTAAGTGCTGATGAATAGGGTTCATTGCGGCGACTAAAAGGAGGGGGGGCGGGGGGAGGTATGAATGGGAATGAGTAAATTCTACAAATTCTACGCCGTAAAGTGTGCTGGCAAGTGTCGGGGGATTGGTGGAGTTTACGTAATGCTGTGATATCGGAATGGCGCGGGAGTTGCGTGTTCTCGCTTTGTGGATGCGGTGTCTTTTTTAGTTTATTTTGTTTTATTTTACTTATTTTATTTATTTTTATTTATTTATTTTATTGTTATTATCATTATTTTTTATTTATTTATTTATTATTATTTATTATATATATATAATATATATATATATATATATATATATATATATATATTTGTGTGTGGTGTGGGTGGGTGGGTGTGGTGTGGGTGGGTGGGTGGGTGGTGGGTGGGTGGGTGGGTTGTTCTGGGTGTGTGTGTGTGTGTGTGGGTGGGTGGGGTGTGGGTGGGTGGGTGGTGGGTGGGTGGGTGGGTGGTGGGTGTGTGGGTGGGTGGGTGGGTGGGTGTGTGTGTGTGTGTGTGTGTTGTGGGTGGGTGGGTGGGTGGGTGTGTGGTGGTGGGTGTGGTGGGTGGGGGTGGTGGGTGGTGGGTGGGTGGGTGTGGTGGGTGGTGTGTGTGTGGGTGGTGTGGGTTGTGTGGGTGGGTGGGTGTGTGGGTGGTGGGTGTGTGGGTGGGTGGGTGTGTGTGTGTTGTGTGTGGGTGGGTGGGTGGGTGGGTGTGTGTGGGGGTGGGTGTTGTGGGTGTGGTGGGGTGTGGTGTGTGGGTGGGTGTGTGTGTGGGTGGGTGGGTGTGGTGGGGTGTGGAAACCTGATACGGATGAAGCTTGGCGGTTGACTTTTTTCTGTCTGTCTGTTAAAGGTTTTGTAATTGTTGGTTAAGATGAGGATGATAAAAAGTCAAAATGGTAATGGTCATAATGATGGAAAGAAAAAGAATGATAATTATATTTTTATTGTTATTATTATTGTTGTTGTTTCTATTATCATTATTATTATTGTTATTATTACTGAAATTACTCGTATTATCATTGTTATTGATTTCTTTTTGTTATTAGAAATATATTATTATTATTGTTGTTGTTATTATCATCATCATTGTTATTATTATTATAGTTATTATTGTTATTGTTAACTTATAACTTCTATCAATGATTTTGATAATGATAGTAATGATAATTGTAAGAATGATATAATAGTAATATCAATAATGATAATAATGGTACTATTACTGCTAATGATAATGATAATAGTAGTAGTAATAGTAGTAGTAGTATTAGTAATAATGATAATCGTAATAGTAATAATGATAATAATGGTAATGAGAAAAATGACAATAGTCATAGCAGTGACAATGATAATAACACTGATTATGATGATAATGGTGGTGATAAGATAATTGAAATAGTAACAATAATGATAATGAGAGTAATGATGATAATAATGACAATGATAGTGATGATAATGATCATGAATGATATTGATGATGATAATGATAATAAGAATGGTAAAAAATGGTATAACAATGATGATGACGATGATAATGACAAGATTGTAATAACAGCAGTAATTCGTAAGTAAATCAATAAATAATCTTCATTCCAAATCAAAAGCCACATGAGTAGGTCCACATGCAGTTTAGACCGAGGCTCCAACTTTACAAAGTGATGAAATGTTACAAAAGACCATTGTTGTAGTCACATACGAAGTGGGAGGGGCTTAACCGGGTTCTTTATTTTCTCAAGATTCGTGTGTGTGTGTGTCTGTGTTTGTTTGTGTGTGTGTGTATGTATGTGTTTGTGTTTGTGTGTGTGTGTGTGTGTGTATGTATTTGTGGGTGTGTGTGAGCATGTGTGTGTATGTATTTGTGGGTGTGTGTGAGCATGTGTGTGAGTATGTGTGTTTGGATGAGTGTGCTAGTGTGTGCGTGTGTTTCCTAAGTACAATCGTTGCACATGGAAAAACGGGGTATGGTGGTCCTGCACGGGAGGGAGAGGGGGGGGCAAGGACGGGATCGAGGTCGTGTCTTTTGCCATGCAGGTCTAAGCCTTAGCCCCGCCATGCACATGCATACCGTTATGCCGAACGCCAGGCAGGACGACCTCGCGCGGGATCATGTTGCCGCGGAGTGAGTTCCCGCCGCGGACTCAACCCGATACCTGACGCATTAC
>NW_020869552.1:85478-88437 GCF_003789085.1 Penaeus vannamei | reverse complement strand
TACAATCTTTTTTTTTTTTTTTTTATCACGGAACCCACTTAGGTTCCCACCGTTTATCCTTACAAACAGACACATACGCACTGATACGGACACCCCTGCGCACCCACGCTCTTACAACGGACCACCCATTAGACGCACCCACAGGAACGCCCCCGCCCAGAATCGCCCGTCACGCCCGGCTGCCCCCGGAATGTGTCTCGCTGATGTCTCTTTTTGTCTCACTCGGAATCTGGTCCGAGGCGCGGGGGCGCATCTTCCGGGGGTGTTTTTGTCTTTGTGCTTTTGTTGTTTTGTCTGTCTTTGTGTACATTTTTTGACTAAGTATGTGTGTCTATTTGAGTGTCTTTGTGACCTTTTGTCTCTATATGAGCGTGTCTTTGTGTCTGTCTTCTTGTCTGTGTACATTTGTTTGTGCCTGTTTTTTCCGTGTGTGTTTGTGTGCATGCGTGCATGATGCGTTCTCGTCTACCTATGCGTGTGAAAATTTGTCCAGCGCCTTCACTCGTCGCGTTTCACTTTGTTTCCACTTATGGGCGAGTGGAGGGGGAGGGGTGGGCCCGGGAGTGTCTTTCAAGTGACCACGACAGACAGACAGCGAGGAAGACAGAGAGCCACAGCGGAGGCCCGGCGAAGACCGTGAACTCAGTAAGCCTCTGCCGGATAATTAGTCAGTCATTTAGGTCGTCATTTAATAAGTCGGTCAGTCAGTCGTTTCATTCTTCCGTATATAAATCAGTTCGTTTGGCAATCATTTAATTCTAAATAAATCATTCTGTCAGTATGCCAGTCAGTCCATTTAGCTTCAGCCAAAGTTGCATCAGTCATTAGTTCAGTCAAGTCATTTAGTTCAGCAGTCGTCAGTCATTTAGTTCAGCAGTAAGTCGATCAGTCATTTAGTTCAGCAGTAAATCAATCAGTCATTTAGTTCAGCAGTAAGCCAATCAGTTAGTCATTTAGGTCGTCATTAAATAAGTCAGTAATTCCACTTAATTCGTTTGCAAATAAGTCAATCAGTCAGTCGTATAGTTCCTCAATAAGTCAGGCAGTTAGTCATTTCATTTGATTTGTCTATAAATAAATCAGTCAGTCAGTCGTTTTTGTTCGTATCAGCAGTCAATGAGCCAGTCAGTCAGTCGTTTAGTTCGTCAATGAGCCAGTCAGTCAGTCGTTTAGTTCGTCAATGAGCCAGTCAGTCAACAGCAAGTGTGGTGCGCTTTTGTTTCCTACTTTATATTTATTTTCACGAGGCAAAGATACACTTGACAGGTTGGTGATGACTGGTCGAGTGCGGCAGGTCCAGATGCCACGGTTGTTTTTCAGTTCATTTTCCTCACCCAACCTGTCAAGTGTCAAGCAATTAACATCACCAGTCTGTCACCGTCTTTCGGCGTCACCAGACTGTCAAGTGCGAATTCGCTGTGGGGATAGTGATGATGATGGTGTTGATGGTAATAATGATAACGAAGAAAATAATTATAGTAATAAAGATAGTAGTAATAGTATGATAATGGAGGATAATTGATGATGATGCTAATAATAATTATGATTATGATAGTGATGATAATGATCTTAATAGAACTCGGAGAAATGATAATGATGACAATAATAATGATACTAATAGTATTAGTATTAATGATGTTAATGATAATGATAACAGTAATGATGTTAATGATAATTATACTAATAATAATGGTAATAATGATAATATAGAAATAATAATGGTGATGGTAATAAACGGGCTACGTACTCACGGGCACTTCTCTCTCTCTCTCTCTCTCTCTCTCTCTTTCTCTCTCTCTCCTCTCTCTCTCTCTTCTCTCTCTCTCTTCTCTTCTCTCTCTCGTCTCTCTCTCTCTCTTCTCTCTCTCCTCTCTCTCTCCTTCTCCTCTCTTCTCTCTCTCTCTCTCTCTCGCTCTCTCTCCTCTCCTCTCTCCTCTCTCCTCCTCTCCCTCCCTCTCCCTCTCTCCCTCTCTCCTCTCTCTCCTCCCTCCTCCCGTAGTCTCCCAGTTTCGGCCGACTGTTTCAGGTCCGGTAGATGTAGATTTCTGGGGCCAAGTAGATTCGTGGGTGGATGTGAGGGGCGGTCGTGCTCTATATTTCCTTCGGCTTCGTCTGTATGTCTCTGTCTTTGTGTCTTTTTGCATTCCGGCGGTCACTTTGGCTTAGTTTTTTTTTTTTTTTTCTTTTCTTTCTACTTTCTTCGTGCTAGTTCTTTTTCTTTCATTTTTTAGCTTTTTTCTCTCGCCGGCGTGCTCAGGAGACAACAGTAAGGGGTTTGAGAAAATTTCCAGCCTTGATTACATGCTCTTACTTTCTCCCTCTCATTCCCCCTCCCTCCACCCACTCTCCCCTCCGCCCCCCCTCCTCCCCTTCCCCTCCGCCCCTCCCCCCCCTCCGCCCACTCCCCCGCTCTCTTGTCCACGCGGAACCAGCCACGACAAGCTATTATGGTTTTTTTTTATATATGCCCGTTCGGTCTGCCTGATTCTTCTCTTCTCTCTCTGTCTATTTCTCGTTCTCTTTCTCTCCCTCTTCCTGGCTCTTTCTCTTTCTCTCTTTCTTTTTCTACCCCTTCATCTACATCCTTTTCTCTCCCTCCCCTTCCCTCTCCTCCTCCCTCCCTCCCTCTTTCCCACTCCCTCTCTCCCCTCCCATGTTGTGGGTTTCCTCCTGGCCCGGCCCGGAGACGTGATTTCTTACCCCCCCCCTCCTCTTGCCCTCCCCAACCCCCCTCCCCTCCCCCCATTCCCTTTTGCCTCGGTTCAGGGAATATAAAATGCCTTTAACGAGATGCTTTATTAGCGTCTTATCGCACATTGATCTTGGCTCGGCCGCGGACTTTCATTGTGACGTCACCAGGGCCTCTTAGTTTTTCGATTCTCTCCTTCGTTTTTTTATTTGCGTTCTTTATTTATTTACTTTTTCTTCTTCTTCTTCTTCTTCCTGGTTGGAACTTTCG
>NW_020869552.1:77978-80478 GCF_003789085.1 Penaeus vannamei | reverse complement strand
ATTGAGACCCGTATTAGCGTTTATTTAGATGTTTTTTGGATAGCGGACATGGATTTATTAGCAGGACCTCTTGACTGGCCAGAGCGATTTCCTTAAATATATATATGTTTTTGTTGCTGTTATTATTAGTTGTAATAGTAGTAGTTGTTGCAATGGTGGTGGTGATAATGGTTATAGTAAAAGCGGTAACAGTAGTGTTGTTTTGTTTTCAACAAGAGAAGGAGAATTTTTTGTATGAGCGTTATTAGCTGATGCCTAGTTGTGGCAAATACTGGATTCCGTAGTCCGGAGCGCTTGCTAGGAGTAATTCTTTAGCTTGTTTTTTTTCTTCTTTTCTTACTGGCATTTCTATCGTTCTGGGTTTCGCCGTGTCATCCCTTAGCGTATCGTTATGGCAGTTTTCATGTCATTAGGACCATGGCTGTCCCGTTAATGTCCTGTGTCGCATCTAAGTACTAGAGGTGTGATGTGCTGCAACTATCGTCGTGTGCGCCTGTTCATATCAATCTCGCAAGTAGTGTCATGTAGCGCATTGGCGCTTAGGCGAGGAGAAGTAGTGATCATGGAGCGAGCAGTCTACTCGAGATAACATATTTGCCATTTCGTTCTATTCGCTTTAGGTCCTTTGTTGTCATGTCATGTTTGCTGAGAGTAGTCCATGTCACTGTCAATGTCGCATTGTGCCCGCGGCCGCAGCGACGGGCTGACTCGCATGGCCATCGTTGTTGCGCTCGCTGTACCTGATGTTACGGACGCGTATTTTGGCGCACGTCGCATGGCTTTCGATTGGGAGGGGACGATGGTTACACATGCGACTTATTTCTTATTCCTATCTTTCTTTTATCTTCTCTCTTCTCTTCCTCTTAACGATCTTTCAATTCTTTCCCGACTTCTTGCACTTTCTTTTACGTCTCTTTATTTCATTTACTCCGACTCTCTTTTTACTGTCGTTCCTTCTTCCCTTCTTTTTTCTCTCTGAAAGACTGGGACGGAAAAAAGAGGGACAGCAAAACAAAGAGCATATAAAGAAGGGAGAAAATACGGAAAGTTATAATGAAAGAAAATAGATGACGTAGACAGACGACAGACTACAAACCGCCATGAATGTACGGTATAACGGAACGGATAAACAGACAGATAATAACACAACAATCAGATACTCAAGACAAGACCAGAGCCGAGAAAGAAAATAAGGCAGAGAGACAGGGCAGACAGACAGACAATACACAGGGACAGACAGACAGATGCACAGGACAGACAAACAGACAGACAGGTTGATAAGGTGGAGATGGGAGGGAGGGCGAGCGCGCTTGCGTTACGGCGACGACATTAATTTACCGCGCTGGGGAGGACCTCAGAACAGGACCCAGAACCGAGAAGATCCTGTCGCCCTGGGGCTGATCCGGGTTTGGCTTCTTGCCAGCTTTGAGCTCAGCTCGCTCTCACCTCTCTCTCTTCTCTCTCCATCTGTTCCTCTTCTCCTCTCTCTCTCTCTCTCTACTCTCTCTCTCTCTCTTCTCTTCTGTTTCTCTCTCTCTCTCTCTCTCTCCTCTCCTCATCCTCCTCTCTTTCTCTCTTCGTCTCTCTCTCTCTCTCTCATCTCTCTCTCTCTCGTCTCTCTCTCTCTCTACTCTTCTCTCTCTCTACTCTCTCTTCTCCATCGTCCCTCTCCCTCTCCCTCATCCTACCCTACATCCCTCTCCTTCTCCTCTATCCTTTCTATCCTCGATCCTCGTATCCTCTCTCATCTCTCTCTCGTCTCTCCTCTCTATCTCTCTCTCTCTCTTCCTTCTCTCCTCTCTCTCTTCTCTGCTCTCTCTCTCTCTCCTCTCTCTCTCTCTCTCCCTCTCTCCCCTGCGCCCGTTTGCCCTTCTCCTGCTCTCCTCACTCTCTCTCTCTCCTCTCCTCATCCTCTTCTCTCTGCTTCTCTCTCATCCTCCTTCCTCTCTCTCTCTTCTCTGCTCTCTCTCTCTCTCTCTCTCTCTCCTCTCTCATCTCTCTCTCTCTCTCCCCCCTCCTATTCTTCTCTCTTCTCTCTCTCTCTATCTTCTCTTTCTCTTTCTTCCTTCTTCCTCTCGCTTCTTCCTCTCTCTCTCGCTCTCCTTCTCTCTTCTCTACCCTCTCCTCTCTGGCTCATCTCTCTCTCTCTCTCTTCTCTCTCTCTACTCTCTCTCATCTCTCTCTCTCTCTCTCCTCTCTTCTCTCTCTCTCTCTCTCTCATTCTCTCTCTCTATCCCACTCTCCTTCTCCTTATGTCCCTTCTCTTAGAATTTCGGTCGCGTTTTTTAAAGAACCATTCGACATCCGCCTCCATCTGGAACGTTTAAAGGCGATTTTCGCATGATCTGTTAATATTACTCATTTTTATTTTCTTCTAAGTGCGGGATAAGAATTTGAGAGCGTCACTGATGAGCCAAAGATATGTGTATACTTATGAGTGATGGCAAGGTGAAATTGAACTAGATATTGACGGTGTGATTTTGTGTATTGGGTTTTGTGG
>NW_020869552.1:59166-71666 GCF_003789085.1 Penaeus vannamei | reverse complement strand
CTTGAGTTATTATCTTGTTTAGTGCGTTGGCCGCGTTATTTGGTAAATCGACGTAGATGATGAGGAAGGAGAGTATCGGCGATGAGAAAGGGTTTCTTACTGTTGCGTCGGGAAGTGACAGCACCCTCGCCCTAGTTTGATGTCATTCAAAAAAGTCATTATATTTGCATGTGTCTATGCAACTATTCATCATCTGCATTGTTACTTGACTTTGATGTTCATCCAGGGTGTGTCTTCTCGCGTTTCGACTGATGGTCTATCATCTATCCTGACTCCTCTCGGCATTCCCTATCCTTCACCCCTCTCACCCGAAGATGTTCTACTTTATCATGTCTGTCTTTTTCTGTTCCGTTCCGTGCCCCGTCCTCTCACCCCTATCTCTTTCTTTTATGTCCTCTATTTTTCCTCTATTTCTCTGCTTTCACTCCTCTTTGTCTTCTCGTCCTGCTCTCTGCCTTATCTCGTGTACTTTTCTCTACCTTTGTGTCTTCGTCTGCTTCTTCCTTGTCGATCCTTCTCTACTTACTACTTACCGAACTCGTTACTATTACATTATATTTCATTCATTCTGCTCTCTCTCTTCATCTCACTACATCACTTCATCTATCTATGTCGTAGTCTTCGGTCTCTCTATCTCCGCTCTCTCTTCTTGCTCTCTCGTGCTTGTGGGCGGCTTCGGCTCTCTTCATCGTCTCTCTCATCATTCCCTGCTCCCCTCTCCCTTTTCGTCTTGTTCTCTCTCTACTGCTCTCATGCTCTCCTTCTCCTCCTCTTCTCTCTCGCTCTCTCTCTCTCATCTCTCTCTTTCTTTTCTTTCGTTCTTTCTTTCTTCTTTTCGTCTCTCCTCTCTCTCTCTCTCCCATCATCTTCACTCCTCTTCTCTCTCTCTACCATCTCCTCTTTCTCTCTCTCATTCTCTGCTCTCTCTCTCTTCTCGGTTCTTATCCTCTCTCTTCGGTGTCCTCTTCTCTACTTTACTCTCTCTTCTTTCTCTCCTTCTCTTTCTCTCTCTCTCTCTCTGCTTCTACTCTCCTCTCCCTCTCTCTCTTCTCTCTTTCTCTTCTCTCTCTCTCTCTCTCTTCTCTCTCTCTCATCTTCTTCTCTTCCCTCTCTTCTCACCATCGTCTCCCTCCTCGCTCTCCTTTTATCAGTGTCACTTTCGCCTATTTCATATGTCATTTCGCATTGTTATCCAGACTGGCAATTTTATATTTTATTGCAAGCATTGCCGTTAGTCCCTAATTCGCCTCGGCAATACAATGCCAAAATTTCCATTTTATTAATACAATGATCGTGCTTCTTGTGTCAATGAGAGAGCGAGAACAAGGCGGGAGCGCACAAAGACAGGGGTCAAGGAGAAAATCTACCCGTATATTGTCATTGTTTTTGTTATTTGTTGCTTTCTTTGCTTGTTTGGTGTGTCACTCTTCTGGCCCTAAATATCCCTTTGCTCTCTTCTCTCTCCCTTGCTTCTCTCTTCTCTCATCTCTCTCTCTCTCTCCTCTCTCTCCTCTCTCTCTTCTCTCTCTCTCTCTCTCTCTCTTCTTCTCTCTCTCTCTCTCTCTCTCTCTCTCTCTCTCTCTCCCTCTCTCTCTCTCTCTACTCTCTCTCTCTCTCTTCTCTCTCCTCTCTCTCACTCTCATCTCACGTACTCTCTCTCTCTCTACTCTCTCTAACTCTACTCTCGGGCTATGGCGGCGTCGTGTCCCACCCCTATCTACACTTAGTGATGAGATTATAGAGATATGCGATGGACGTGAACAAAGTTATTTACGCTAGTAAGAAATCGTGGTTTAGAGTGACAGTAAGCAGAGACGAGAGATGCGATGACTCGCAGAGGAAAAGCAGATGTCTAAGCAAGAGGTTTTGGTATGTAGTAAACCAGGCGGGGGTCGAGTGAGATATGGTCAGTCCGAGAGACAGAGGCCGAGACATGCACATATGCTGGTGTGTGTAGATCCAGTGGCGCTCGACCGAGATTCCCGCATATGAGACAATGCATTGAGGAAAACGCCAGAGGAGCGAAGAGAACGAGACGACCGAGATGTACTAAGAGAACCGAGGAGAAGAGGTCAATTAATTGTCTCTACGGAATACCCAAGAATCACTTATGATATAAGATGGACGGAGAGAGAGAACTATGATTGACAGAGAGAGAGACGAGTATTGCGAGAGAGGAGCATGTCCGAGAGAGAGAGAGAGAAGATGAAGTGACTGAGGGAGAGAGAATACGGAAGGGTGAGGGTCCAAGGTTGGTCCAAGAGAGGGATGGGTGCGGGGGGGGGGGAGGCCAGTCGTGTCTTTCATTGTTGTCAAATGGGGATGAATTTGTCTTCGGTTTCTAAGGGAGCGAGTTCGACGACCCTTCGCAATGGGGGTTTCAAGTCTTTATTTTCCTTGTTTTGTTTTGTTTTGCTTTTCTTTTTCTTCTCCTTCCTTCTTCTCTTTTTCTTCTTTCCTTCTCATTCTTCTTTTCTTCTCCTTCTTCTGCAATACGTGATTTTCTTTGTCTTACTTTTTTCTCTTGATAATGCGTACGTTATGATAGGTTACCTTGCTATTTGTATTTTGATTTTTTTTCATTTCTCTTGCCTTTTCTTTTTTCTCTCTCTCTTAAATTCTGTCTCACTTTTTTTAGACGACATTACCAGCTTTAAAGGGATTTCAGTATTCAAGACGATAAGGATCTTTGGCGTCTCATGTTTATTTTTATGGTGAATTAAAACAAATGGGTAATTGTTTAAAGGAAATGGGTATAAGGTATCTTTGAGTATTTTAGTTGTTTTTTCCCATGATTACATTATTGATTAAGTCCTATTCGTGTTTTGTGTTTCTAATCATTCACTTGCATAATTCACTTTTTTCCCCTTGACTATTCTTCGCCCATCTTTCCTATCCCCCTCATTCTACCCCATTTTGTCTCTTCCCCCTCCCTATTACTGTGATCTACTCACTCCCCATCTCCCCTTCATCATCCTCTCCTTTCTCCCCCGCCCCTCCCTGTCTTCCCCATCTACTCCTTTCCCCTCTCCCCTCTTTCCCACTCTCCTCCATTCCTCCTTTCTCCCCACACCTACCCCACCCCACCCCACCCCACCCCCTCGCGTGACACTGAGGGCCTTGTCGCAAAGCCCTCATACAGGGCGCGAGTGGGGGAGCGAAAAGTGGGTGGAGGGGGAAGGAAGGAGACAGGGGAGGGCGGAGGGGGAGAGTGTGGGGGAGGGGGGAATGAGAGGGAGCTTTACGGTAGTTTGAGCGCGTGTGTTATTTTTGGGCATGTTGTGCCATCGCTTTTTCTTTGGGGAAGTTCACGTTTAGTCTGTTAGGTGCGAAGGTGGGTTCGGGAGCGACCGAAATGGGGCATTGTCTTTGGGAGCAGATTCTTGCGTGGGGCAGCTATTTGGGGTTGTTCATCGTTCTTGCTTCTTTTGATTTATATTTTATAGAGTTAAATTGTATATCATACTATATACCATATATCATATATTATATCTGATGCCGATATACATATTGTATTGTTTTTAGATCGCTTTGTGTGTCAGGGATCAATAGTAGTGTGTATAAATGAATTTTAATATAGAATATATGCAATAGTTTCAATAGAAGTTAATTTGTCCAGTAGCATTTTTTTCTAAGTGTTGTTGTCATTGCCGCAGGATTAACGACGCGTTGACAATGGTACTTCCTAATAACAAGTTGGTGTTGATCACCTGACCTTTGGCAGGTGGCGGTGTTGATAATCTGGTGAACAACAATTATTTGATTATTGACAATTTGGTGACGATAATTGTGTGTAATACAGCGAAAAGTACAGTTAGTAGCGGGATGCGAAGAGAATAACTCTCTTGCGCCGATACTGCTCGCGCCGTTGGGCGTTGGGTGTTTTGGAGAGTCAGTCGGGCGCTTAAACATTCGGAGGGTCGACTCCCATTTAGAGAAAAAAATGGATGTCTTTGCGTTGCGACTCACCTTTGATCGCACGCTCAGCGGGTCGATTCAGAAAGTCCGGGTGAAAAATCATACAATTGGAATTGCAAGCAAGATTCTACATTCACGAAGAATAAGAAAAAATACGTGAAAAACATCCAGCGGGGGCGGCGAACAGGATGCAAGTGCGAATCGCAGCCAGGTGGAAGGGGCGAGGGGAGGTGGGCGGGCTGCGTTGTGCTTTCAGTGTGCTGGGGACGCTTTCATATTATCGTGTACTGTGAAATATTTGGAAAATGAAAGATAATAAAAACAGAAGTTATTTCTATCACAGATATGTTTCCTTTTGATTATTTTTTGAATAAATTAATTAATAAAAAAAACAGTGGTCTGATTAGTAAATTTTTGTTCATTTTATCTCATGTAATATCTAACCAGTAACTAAGCTGCATGAAAATGTAAATCGTTAATGCGTTATTTGTATGCATTTGTTGATAGTTTTTTTTAATGATTTATTAGTATGTCGATATTTATAGCATTAGGTAGCGTTGGAAATGGTCGAAAGAATTTATTAGCGTGTGACTTTTAACAGTGTTATTTATGATATTTTGCTTAGTGATGGCGGGTTGTTATAACTCATTAATGTGTATTTCTAATATGAAGATCGAATGATTTATGTGACAGTGAAAAGTAGATGGGGAGGAAGAAGGGGGAATAGAAAGAGATAGAAAGAGAGGAAAAAAGAAGGAGGGAGAAGAGGAGACAGGGAAAGAAAGAGAAAGAGACAGACATCGAAAATAAGAGAAAAAAGGGAGAAATGAAAAAAATCTACAAAGAAGAGAGTTAGAGAGCCAAATAAGGCGACGCACAGACAAAGATAAACCGGGATAAGGACGGGAAAACAAATAGAGAAAGGGAAGAGCAGGAGAACCGAGTAGGGGCGAAACAAACAAAGATTTTAAGAATAATTCGAGAACGAAAGGAAAAAGATGAAGTGAGGGTAAGAAAAAAAAGAAAGCGAACGAAGAAAAATAAAGCTATAGAAAGAAAGAAGATAGAACTAGTAAAAGAAGAAAAAGAAAAAGTGAGAGAAAGAAAGTAGAAAAAAGAGAAGGCAAAAAAGGGAACGAAAAAAGGCGAGAAAAGAAAATAGGCGAGTGACGGACAGAACAAAGATAAAACGATACCAATGGGAAGTATCCACAGAACCATGTAGGACAAGGCGGAGACAAAGATAAAGGGGAAAAAATGAAAGAAAGAAATAGAAAAAATGAAATGAGAGATTCTAAGAACCCAGGAAGGGATAATAGTAGAAAAGAGAGGGATCCGAAGAATCAAGAAGGGGCAAACCGGAGACAGAGATAAAAAGAAAGACAAAACGAGAGCAAGAAAGGGGAGCAGAGAAATAGAAGACGAGAGCAAAGGAGGGACAACGATTAAAAATATATATGAATTCAGACGAGAGAAAGAAAGCGGAAAAGTAGTAATGAAAGATACCTAGAGAATCAAGTAGGGACAACGATAAAGGGAATAATAAACCGAGAGAAAAAAAGAGAAGTAAAACATAGTCTAAGACAAATGAAGACAAATAAAAAAGGATCAAGAAAGGGATAGCAGTAAGAAAGCGAGGGACCCCGCGAGCGAGGCGGGCGCGGCGCACGCAGGCCTAAGCCGTCGGGCGCCCCTTCCGCCCGCGCCCGCGCGCCCGAGATATTAATCAGCCGACGCCTAATTGGGTTAATCGCTCCGTGTCACCGCGTGCGGGGCGCTCTCCCCCGGGGCCGAGCCTATCGTGCAGCCGGAAATGGCGTAGGGGCGGGTGAGGGTATAGGCGTAGGGGCGGGGATGGCGTTGGGCCTAAGGTTGGGGGACGGCGTAAGGGAGGGTTAGGATATTAGCGTAGAGGACGGGCGTAGGGGCGTAGATGCGCGGGTGGAGGGGTGGTATGGGGGCCGTAGGGAGGAGGGTATGGTGGGTCGGTGGGTGGGCAGGGGGAGGGATGGCGTTAATGTCGCGGCCCTATGGGCGGCGTCGGGGTAGGTGACCTCTGACCTGTCGCGGGTACTGTTCTCAGGGCTGTGCGTGACCCCACGCGGTTCCTTATTTCCTCCGTTTACACTCTTCCTCTTCTCTTCTGTTCGCTCTTGTTCTCCTTTCCTCTCCATTTCCTCTGACTCTCCCCCTCTGCTTTCTCCACCCTCCAGTCTATAATTGTTCTCTTTTTTGTCTCTTTTTCCCTCCTTTTTCCTCATCTTCCTTCTATCCCTCCTTCTCCATCACCTCACTTTCCTCTTCCTCCTCCTCAGTTTCCCTCCATCCCCTCCTCTTCCTCTTCCTCTGCTCTCCTCCTCGTCCTTCTCGTCCTCCTCTTCCTCCTCCTCTTCCTCGTCATTATCCTTCTCTTCTTCCTACTTTTCCTTTTCCTCTTCCTCCTGTCCCTCCTCCACCATCCCCACATACTAGAACACTTTTGAAAATTGTGTGAAGGATCCTGACAATCGCTCTTTCTCTCTCTTTCTCTCACTCTCCCTCTCCCCCTCTCCCCCTCTCCCTCTCCCCTCTCCCTCTCCCTCTCCCTCTCCCTCTCTCTCCCTCTCCCTCTCCCTCTCCCTCTCCCTCTCCCTCTCCCCTCTCCCTCTCCCTCTCCCTCTCTCTCTCTCTCTCTCTCTCTCTCTCTCTCTTCTCTCTCTCCTCTCTCTCTCTCTCTCTCTCTCTCTCTCCCTCCCCCTCCTCCCTCCCTCTCTTTCTTTCTTTCTTTCTTCTTTCTCTTTCTTTCTTTCTTCTCTTCCTCTCTCTCTCTCTCTCTCTCTCTCTCTCTCTCTCTCTCTCTCTCTCTCTCTCTCTCTCTCTCTCTCTCTCTCTCTCTCTCTCTCTCTCTCTCTCCACTCTCTCTCTATCTCTCAATCTATCTATCTTTATGTATATATATATATATATATATATATATATATATATATATATATATATATATATGTCTGCCTTATTTTTCTTCTCTATCTCTCCCTTTCTTTCGTCCTTCCCCCTTCTCGTTTATTCTCAACCTCTCTACTTGCCTTTTTCTCCTCTCCCTCCCTCATGCCCCATCTACTCCGGCCCTTCCCAGCCCTATCTCTCCCTTTATCTCTTCATCTCCTTCACATTTCTTGATCTACTTCGCATTCTCTTTATTTCCTTTGCATTCCTCCCATCTTATTCTCCTCCCGCTGCTTCTCCCTCCATCCGACCCCTCAGCCGTGGAGGAGGGGAGGGGGCAGCGGAAGGGGGGGGGGGTGAAGACGGGGTGCGAGGGCGCGCGTCCTTCCAGCAGGAATATCTCACGACCTATTTTTTAGGGGAAGCAGTTTGAGACCTCTTCATCATCCCTGACCCCTGACGGTGCCCCCTGCCGACCCCTGCGGTGCCCCCCCCCTGCCACCGACCCCACGTGAGGGAAATATGGGCCATTGAGTGCGCCGTGAGGAAGGGCAGACGGGAGGGGTAGGGGGAGGACTGGGGAGAAGGTAGGGATGGAGGGGCAATGAAGATGTATTTTCGAATGGATGGATGTTCCTTTAGCTGCCGTTTTGTTCTACTAGCATTTGTTTTATTTTACATTTTGGTTAAGTCCGTTGTTGTGCTTTTGTGTGTGTGTTTGTTTGTGCGCGCGCGTGCGTGCATCGTTGATAATCTCTCTTGCAATGCGAACCCAACCACTACGGGTTTCATGACGTAATCGCTGCTTGTTGCACCGTGTCCGTGCCGCTCCGCATTGCACCACACACACACACACGAATAGATAGATAGATACAGAATGATGAAGATATGGATATTTGTAGAGGCATAGATAGATAGATAGATAATGTATAAAAACATACATGAATGCGCTTGCCTGTGCGTATTTTCCTTGTCATTAACGGCCGGTTGGTTGAAATTGAGCGAGACCCAACCCAGTTAAGAATCATTATACGGACATGCACATACACAGACAGAGATGCATATCAGTCTAGGCTTGCATATCTACCGTATAGATAGAGAGATAAATGTATATATATATAATTTGATAGGTTGACAGATATGCATTTATTTCTTTGTATATGCATGTTTGTATATACGAATATTCATTGGGTCGGTCCTCGCACAATTTTCGCCGATGCAATTTTTCTTTAGATAGATGCAGATGTATAATGCCAACCACGACTCTTAATGCAGCAGGCGGCGGCTCAGGGGCAGTGGGCAGGCGAGGTGATTTGGGAGGCAGGTGAGCAGGGCTCAGGGGAGGGGCAGCGGGCAGCGAGGGTGGCAGGGCTCTAGGGGATCAGGGGCAGTGGGGCAGGCTGGCAGGCTCAGAGGGAGGGGTCAGCAGGTGATGGGACTGGAGGGCAGGTGGCGCAGGCCAGGTGATGGCAGGCTCAAGGGTCAGGGCAGTGGGGCAGGCGAGTGATGGCAGGGCTCAGGGGGAGGGAACGAAACATTGAAGGCTGGTGGGTTAGGGGGAAGGAGGGCAGGGGGCATAGGAGGGAGGGAAACGGGAGAGACGGCCGAGGGAGGGGAGTAAATGCCCAGGAGGGTAGGGGTAAGGAGAGAGGGAAACAGGGAGGGTCAGAGGTCAGGGGAGCAGTAGGGCAGGGGGCAAGGAAGGTGGGGAACCCGGGAGTAGGGAGACTGGAGGGCAGGGGGCCATCCCCCGCCCCAAGACACACTGAACTTGGCCCAGAATCGCGGGTGTGACTTGTGAGTCATGGGACGCTGCTTGCGGAGGGGGGGGGGGTTGTTGCTTAGTGAACTGTGGGGAATTTGTGGGGGAGTTGTTTTGGGAGGGAGGACTTGTCTGCGAAAAGGATTTGTGCGTATCGTTTTCTCTCTCTCTCTCTCTCTCTCTCTCTCTCTCTCTCTCTCTCTCTCTCTCTCTCTCTCTCTCTCTCTCTCTCTCCTCTCTCTCTCTTCTCTCTTCCATACTTTTCTGATGAACGCATTTCTCCGCACCAGTTGTTCACGTTTTCACTCAGTCTGCGGAATGCATATGGATATAGCTATTCTTGTAACTTGGTAACAGCGTGCACACGTGGTTGCACACGGTCGCGCGCGTACACACACACACACATGCACTCTCTCTCTCTCTCTCTCACACACACACACACGCACGCACGCACGCACGCGCGCGTCGGCTCCCTAGGGTCCCGGATCTGGCGTCAACCTGGACCCCGGAGTGTGTTCCGCGGGAAATCTTGTTAAGCCTCAAGCGGCGGCGGGAAACAAGCGCCTCCCGTTTTCCCTCGCCGTCACATCCGTTTTCTTTCGATGTGAATGAATGGAGGAGGGTCTCTGGTGGGGGGGGTGTCGAGGTAAGGGTGGGGGGGGCAAGTAGGGGGTTAAGAGGAGGGGCGATCGGACTGTTTGGCGTTAGACTTCCTGGTGATCTGCTTGAACCTTGAACCCGGTAGCTTCATAGGATGGGGTTTATATCATCTGTCTCGTTCGGGTTTATTGTTCCGCGGCCACGGGTTTGTTTCCCTTCCCTCCCCCACCCCACCCCTTGCTTTCCCCTGGGTTTCTGTGGCCACGTAATTGGTCGCATGGAAGTGGGGGAGGGGGCGAAAGGGTGGCCGAAGCGGGGGAGGGGGGGGGTAATCCAAGTCCTGCAGGATCTTGTTGACTTTGAGGTAAGAGGGAGGAGGAAGGAAGGGAGGATGGTTGTGAGGGCTTAGTAATATCTTCTCTCTCTCTCTCTCTCTCTCTCTCTCTCTCTCTCTCTCTCTCTCTCTCTCTCTCTCTCTCTCTCTCTCTCTCTCTCTCTCAGAGACAGAGAGAGACCGAAAGGCAGAAAGAAAGAAAGAGAGAAAGATGGAGAAGAACCGCAAGATACCCGGACGAATAGATATTAGATTTATTCATGTCTCTGGAATTGAGTGACTGCATTACGTACCCGCCCTTCACAGTTGAGCGGGTACGTGGGCGGCGTCTGTGTGATGATGGTCGGCATGGGCGTGCTTGCAACACGGGCACAGCAGGGCATCAGGCCCAGCGACGCTCGCCTCTCGCCCTTCCGAAACGTTTCTGTCGATCATCTGCCGGCTCGAACGTTTGGACCGGAACGTTGGTGGTCGCCGGCACGGATCGCTGGTTTTTGGAAGGCTTTGTGCGCGCTTCTTTCTGTTATTGTTATTCTTTTTATTGGTATGTCGCTTGCATATATTTTGTCATTGGTGCGTGTATGGTTGATTATATTCACTTAATTTGCGTTTTTAAGTGGGAGAAATTCTTTTCTTTTTTCCTTTCTCTGTTTGTTTTATTGTTCATTGTTTTGTTTACACGTTGTCATCTGTTGCACTTTCTACTCCTTCATTTTCATGTGTGTCTTCCTTTGTTTTTTGTTTCTGTTGTTTTATTGTTTTCCCATTTTACTCTTCTGGTACTCTGTCACATTCTTCTTTCGCCTGTCTCATCCTCCCTCTATCATCACGTGTTCCGCCTTTTTTCTCTCTCGTTTCCGCATATTTTGAGTATTATAGTTTTAAGTTCTGATTTCTTTCTTCCTTTTCCTTTTTTCCTAGTCGCAACCAGCTCCCTACCCGCCTCCTTTTCTTTTTTAGAAAGACCGTGTTTATACTCTTTGTCACCCCGCTAACCCCTGTCTATAAGTGTCACTCACCCCCCCCCCCCAACTTCCTCTCCTCTCCTCCATACTTATGGGAGGTCATGGGAAAAACGCCTAATGGTGTCTGTTCTGTCATTGTGCTTCTTCGTGCGGTGTGTTCCCTTAATTTCAGATTCGCGCGCACACGTTTTATGAACACACGCACATCAATGCGCAGTATCCCGCTTTCTTTTCTCTTTCTTTCTCTCTCTCTCTCTCACTCACTCACTCATTCACTCACTCACTCACTCACTCACTCACTCACTCACTCACTCACTCACTCACTCACTCACTCACCACTCACTCACTCACTCACACACACACACACACACACACACACACACACACACACACACACACACACACACACACACACACACACACACACACACACACACACACACACACACACACAACATATATACCGGGGGGGTGGTAACCTGTCGATCGCGATCGACTGGTCGATCACACTACTGGAACTATTAATGATTCGTCCTTCAGAAGTTGTCATGCAAACAGCTGCAATAGCATATCCAAGTCCTCATGATAATTGGATTATTATATTTATCTTTATATTTATAATGAGGGACATGTCTGAACAACATTCATTTATTTTTAATCTCTCTCTCTCATACCTCGAGTGGGAGCAAGATTTTACCATGTTACAGTTACATTTATGGAACATGTCTGAATCTTAGGCTGGTAGATCGCATCAGACTAGCTGTAGAAAAGTAGATCATATCTCGTAAAACGTTGGCCACCCCTGGTATATACTGTATATAATATGTGTATATATATATATATATATATATATATATATATATATATATATATATTATATATACATACATACATACATACATACATACATACATACATACATACATACATACATACATACATACATACACATACACATATACACACTCACACCACACACACACACACACACACACACACACCACACACACACACACACACACACACACACACACACACACACATATACACACACACATACACACACACACACACACACACATAATATATATATATATATATATATATATATATATATATATATACATATATATATATATATACATATATATATATACATACATACATACATACATACATACATACATACATACATACATACATACATACATACATACATACATACATACATACATACATACATACATACATACATACATACATACATACATACATACATACATACATACATATACATACATACATATACATACATACATATATATATATATTCACAGCGTATGTATATACACATACATAAGCAGTAACCGTCCCGACCTCCCGACTTCCCGGCAGCGCCTCCCGGCCGCCGACGAGCCGTGGGCGCGACGCCCATTCCGGCATGTGGGACAGTTTCTCCCGACGAGACAACCCAGAAACGGGGAACAAACAAACGAATCAGCAAACATGAGGTAAAGCGGCCACGGGGAAAGAGGAAAGGAAGAAAAAATAAAACAACAAGCAAACCGGATAAAACTGCTTGGGAAGATATTTGTGTGGATGTGCATACATACATATACACATACGCACAAATATATACATAAATACGCTCACAAACAAAATACACACGCGCACGCACACGAATACGCACACACATACACACACACACGCACGCATACACACACACACTCACTTACACATACACACAGCGCACGAATACACACACGCACACACCGCCACCGCCACCACAAAGTGACTCACCTATAAACGTACAAACAAGCGTGGAAGAGAAAGAGGCCAAGAAACAACCACAATCTATGTCGAAAGGTTAAGCATAAACATCGGATATCATGTGGTGTGGAATGGGGGGGGGGGGAGAGACCTCTGACTCTCTCTCTCTCTCTCTCTCTCTCTCTCTCTCTCTCTCTCTCTCTCTCTCTCTCTCTCTCTCTCTCTCTCC
>NW_020869552.1:45000-55000 GCF_003789085.1 Penaeus vannamei | reverse complement strand
CGCTGTTCTATACAATTACTTATTATCTCACTATATCCTACCCTCACTATTCTTTTACAGTGTTAATTGACCACATAATAAGATTTACCGTGTCACTATATCGCCTTCACTATACAACACAATAGCTCACCATACACCATAGCCTGTTTATATAATCCCTAATATATATACTATGAATCATGGAATTCCAGATGTTTAGACACCATACCTTACGTTAAAGACACAATATCTTTGACAATATAACATACCGTATGATCACCATAAGTTTTTTTTTTTTTTGTTTATCTTTTCGGTATTAAACCAACGGAGAAAGAATTGTAAACCAGTGTAAGTCCAAAACATGTGAAAATGCAGTTGTTTTATGTATTTAAAAAAAATCGACGTTTTTTAATTCGTTTATCATATTATTACAGTTAAAAGCGGTAACTGCCTAAACTGCTCGTGATTGACTTATTGACTGGTATCGACTGAACTGCCCAAACTGCTCGTGATTGACTGGTTAACTAGTTGACTGATATCGACTGTTTAGTGATTACTATACTTATTACCACTTATTTTTATTCGCCATTTTACCATACCCTCAATTCTCCTCACTGACATACCATATTTACTGTATCCTACCATGCATACCATCTTCATTTCTCTCTGTATACACATACATGCCACACACCATATGCACAATACCTACCATTCACCATACATACCACACACCATACATTCCATAAGTCACGCTCTTTAACTTACCGTACCCTCAGTTCTCCATGCACAGTACTCTATATGCCATGCCTACCATGCCCACTATACATACCATACATTCCATAACTACCGTTCACCATACATACCACACACCATACCACACCACACACCACCATTCACCATACATACCCACACCACACCCATACATACCATACATAACATACCCCACACCCACCATACACCACACATACCTCACACCATACACACCACACCCACCATACACCATACATACCACACCCCACACACAAACCCAACAAACCCCAAACCCCACACCCACCATCCCCCAAATACTCCCCCACCCCAACCCCCTGGCACATAACTCCCCCACCCCAACCCCCTGGCACCATAACTCCCCCACCCACCAACCCCCCAAATACTCCCCCACCCCACCCGACCCCCTGCACCATAACTCCCCTACCCCACCCGCCCCTGGCACCATAACTCACCATAGCACCGTAGTTTCCGAGGAAGAGGCAGGAGGCCAGGGCAGAGAGGGGCCGCCGGATACAAGAGGAGAGTCCGGTTGAACGAGGACCTCTTGCCAACCTAAGGACCTGCACTGACACCATTAAACTGATGGAAGCCAAGACGAATTGTTGGCAGGAGAGCTTCACTGTAGGGGGGGGGGAGAGAAGAGGGGAAGGGAGGGTTAGAGATGTGAGGTGTGGTGGTGATGGGTGATGGTGGGGAAAATTGGTGATGTGGTGAAAATGGTGATGTAAAAGTTGGTGATGTGAAAATTGATGTGGTGGTAGAAATTGCTGATGTGGTGGTGGGTCTGTGATGGTGAAAATTGGTGATGTTGGTGGGGATGGTGGTGATATGGGGATGGAAATTGGTGATGTGGTGAAGACTGATGATGTGGTGGATATTGGCGATGTGGTGGTGGGTCTGTGATGGTAAAAAATAGTGATGTGAAAATTGGAGATGTGGTGAACATTTATGTGATGGTGAAAATTGGTAATGTGGTGGTGGGTCTGTCATGGTGAAAATTGGTGAGTGAAAATTGGAGATGTGGTAAAAATCGGCGATGTGGCGGATCCATGATGGTGAAAATGTGCGATAATGTGGTGAATCTATAACGATGAAAATGAGTGCTAGAGCGGTAGATCTATGATGGCGAAACTTATAACACTAACTGATTTTTGATGGTGAAAATTTGCGATAATGTGGCGGATGTAGGATAGTGAAAGTGATGGATAATGTGATGGATTTATGATGGTGAAAGTTGTGATTGTGTGATGGACCTGAAATCCTACTTTTTGGTGTGTGATGGATTTTTTCTACAATCTATTAAATTTTAGTGATAGAAAAATACACAATAACAAAAGCAAACACATCAATAAAAATAACTGAAACTTGAATTAAAAAAAAAAAAACATACATAAAAAGCACAAATAGAATTAAGAACTTGCTAAATCTGAATTAACAAAAAAATAGATTGAAAACAAGCAAAAAAATTGTATTTCTAAGAAGAATTAAAAAACGATATATACAAATCTACCCAAATTTATATCATAACCACAAAACTAAACCAAAATAGAAAAATATAAGTTAAAATATATCTAAAAAAGAAAAGAAGAAGAAGAAAAAGATAGAGAAGAAAAAAGAAATATCACCAAATGTAAACCATAAACCTATACATCAAATCCAAAAAATAAAAAATAATAATAAATAAAAATATTAAGAAAAATAAAATATCACCAAAAACCTACACCAAAACCAAATACCAATCTGAACCGAGGTCAAAAAAAGGTCAAAAGAAGGTCACCCGAAATAAATAAATAAATGAATAAAAAGAAGAAAAAAAACACCAAAAATCTCCACCAAAACCAAATCCCACTCAGAACCGAGGTCAAAAAAGGTCAAAAAAAGGTAAAAAAAAGGTCAAAAGAAGGTCACCCGAAATAAATAAATAAAAATAAAAAGAAGGAAAAAAACACCAACACCAAATCCCACTCGAACCGAGGTCAAAAAAGGTAAAAAAAAGTCAAAAAAAGTCAAAAGAGGTCACCTGAATAAATAAATAAATAAATAAAAAGAAAAAGAAAAAAAAACCCAAAAAATCTACACCAAACCAAATCCCAATCTGAACCGAGGTCAAAAAAGGTCAAAAAGGTGTCAAAAAGGTCAAAGAGTCAACCGAAATAAAATAAATAAATGAATAAAAGAAAAAAAAAAAAAACATCAAGACAAATCCCACTTCAGAACCGAGGTCAAAAAAAGTCAAAAAAAAGGTAAAAAAAAAAAAAAAGGTCAAAACCAGGTCACCCCCAAAAAAATTCACCTAAAGAGGCGTGGTCGACGCGTGACCCTATGACACTGACACGTAGATGAGGAAGATGAGGTCAAGGACGAGAACAAAATCCTCGATGGTGACCTTTCTCGCAGAAGGAGAAGGAGGAAAGACAGGGGAGGAAGATCTCGGCTTGGTGGAGAGAATGGTTTACTCGAATTTTGTTGTTGTTGGTGGTGGTGTTTGTTATTTTTGTTTGTTTGTTTGTTGTGGCTGTTGTTACTTTTGTTTTGTTGTTGTTGGTGGTGGGTGTTTGTTGTTTTTTGTTGTTACTTGTTGGTTGGTGGTGGTGTGTTGTTGTTATTGTTTTGGTTGTTGGTGGTGGGTGGTGGTGATGGCTGTTGTTGTTGGCTGTTGTTACATTTTGTTGTGGTGTGGGTTGTACTTTGTTGGTGTTGTTTGCTGTGTACTTTTGTTGTTGTTGTTTGTTGTTGTTTTGTTACTGTTGTTAGTGGTGTGTTTATGTTGTTCATGTTGGTGGTGTGGTGTGGTTGTTTCTGTTGTTGTTATTGTTTTGTTGGTTGTTGTTTCCTGATTGTTGTATGTTGTGGTGGTGGTATGTTATTGTTTTGTTGTTGTTAACTTTTGTTTTGTGTGTTGTGGTGGTTGTTATTGTTTTGTTGTTGTTGTTGTTACTTTGTTCTTTTGTTTTTTGTTTTGTTGTGTGGTGTTATTGTTTTGTTGTTGTTGTGTTGTTATTTTTTTTGTGTTGTTTGTTGTTGTTGGTGGTGGTGGTGTTATTTTTTGTTGTTACTTTGATTGTTGTTGCTGTGTTATTTTGTTTTGTTGTTGTTTTGGTGTGGTGTATTTTATTGTTTTGTTGTTGTTGCTTGTTGTTACTGTTGGTGTGTTGATGGTGTTTTTTGTTAGTTGTTGTTGTTTTTGTTATTGCTTTGTCGTGTTGTTACTGTTGTTGTTGTTGAGTGGGTGTTGTTGTTTATGTTTTTTGTTGTTGTGTGATTTGTTACTTTGTTTTTGTGTTGGTGGTGTTGTTTTGTTATTGTTTTGTTGTGGTGGTGGTGGTGGTGTGTTGTTGTTATTGTTTGTTGTTGTGTGGTGGTGTGGTTTTGTTGTTGTTATTGTTTGTTGTTGTTGTTTGTTTGGTGTGTGTTTTGTTTGTGTTTTTGTACGTTGTTGTTTGTGTTGTGTTGCTGTTTGTTGTGGGTGTGTTATTGTTTTGTTGTTGTTGTTACTGCTGTTGCTTGTGTTGTTATTGCTATTGTTGCTTTGTTTGTTGCTGCTGCTATTGTGTTGTTGTTGTGTTGTTGCTACTGCTGCTGCTGGTTTTTTTGTTGTTTGTTCTTGCTGTTGCTGTGCTGCTGTTGGTTCTGTCGCTGTTGCTGTTGTTGTATTTGACTTGTCTTTATTCACTTGAATTTTATCGTGTATTTTTCTTTCTTCCTTTTTTTTAGTTATTTGCTGTTTTCATTTTTTTTTTTTTTTTGAGGGGGGTGTAAAGTTATTTTGACTTATTTGTCTATCTGTCTATTTATCTATCTATCTATCGAGCTATCAGTCTTCTCTACTCTCTATATCATCTCCATCTCACTATATTCTTCTGTCTTTATTCTATCTATCATCTTCATATCTCTCTATCTCTCTTTCTCTCTCTTCTCTCTCTCTCTCTCTCTCTCTCTCTCTCTCTCTCTCTCTTCTCTCTCTCTCTCTCTCTCTTCTCTCTCTCTCTCTCTCTCTCTCTCTCTCTCTCTCTCTCTCTCTCTCTCTCTCTCTCTCTCTCTCTCTCTCTTCTTCTATCTATCTATCTATCTATCTTCTATCTCTATCTATCTCAGTCTCTTTCTTCCTATCTTCCTTCTTACAAATGTAGATATCAGAAGATCCCTATATCTCTATCTCTATGTCTATCTATCTATTATCTATTTCTATCTCACAATCCCAAACTCTATATAGCTACCCTTCTTTCTCTCTATCCTTATCTATCTCTCCATTTCCCTATTCTTGTCTCTATCTTATCTCTTTATATCTCTCAGTCTCTCTATGATCTATATCTCTATCTCTATCTCTATTATATCTATCTCTCTATATCTCTTACTATTTCTACCTCTCTACCTCTCTATATTTCTATCTCCCCATCATTTTTTCCATCCTCTCTATCTCTCTGTCTCTCTCTCTCTCTCCTCACTCTCTCTCTCTCTCTCTCTCTCCCTCTCCCTCCCTCCCTCCCTCTCCCTCCTCCCTCTCCCTCTCTCCCTCCCTCCTCTCCTCTCCCTCCCCCCTCCTCTCCCTCCCTCTCCTCTCCCTCCTCTCCCTCCCTCTCCCCTCCCTCCCCCTCCCTCCCTGGCCTCCCCTCTCCCCTCTCCTCTCTCCCTGCGTACAGACGGCCGCACGAAGATCGTCGTGGTGCTGCTGGGGGCGTGGCGACGGAGCCTGAGGGAGAGGGCGACGTCGACGTAGACCTCAGGGCAACAGGGGTAGGTCTTCGGTTCCTTGGTCGAGTTGGCCTCCAGGACCTCCCACGTCGAGCCGGTCATGTTGCTCTCCTTGCCGGTCAGAACTTGAACTGGGTTGAGGGGGTGGGGGAGGAGGAGGGGAGAGGTTGTGGGGGGGAGAGGGGATGGGGAGGGGTAGTGGGGGGAGGTGAGGTGAGGAGGTGGAGGGGGAGTGGAGGGGAGGGGGGAGGGGGTTGGAAAGGGAGGAAGGGAGAAAAATGGGGAGGGGAGAGAGAGATGGCGGGAGGGGAAGGAAGTGGAGAGGAGGAGGGAAGAAGATAAAAGGGGAGGGAAGGGGAGAGAGAGAAAGGAGGAAGAAGGAGGGAGAAATGAGAGAAGGAGAGGGGAAAGAAAAACGTTCTATTAATCATTTATTATTAATCATTATTGTTGTTATTGCTTTTACGGTAATTAATGTAGTTGGAATGTTTTACTCTCCTACAATCATCATTATTATCATAATTATCTTTATTGTCAATATTACCATAATTATTGATATTATCATTGTCATCTGCGGCATAAATATATTATTATCAAAATCATCATCTGCTCTCTCTCTCTCTCTCTCTCTCTCTCTCTCTCTCTCTCTCTCTCTCTCTCTCTCTCTCTCTCTCTCTCTCTCTCTCTCTCTCTCTCTCTCTCTCTCTCTCTCTCTCCCACACACACATACACAACCCTCCCCCCACACGCATACACACAACCCCCCACCCCCCACACACACAACACACCCCTCTCCCCATCCACCCTACACAACCCCCTCTCCACCCCCCACTCCCCACCCCACACAACCCCAACCCACCCCCCCCCCATCCCTCCCAACCCCCCCCCCCTACTTACCTCAGGAGGCGACTGGATATCGAAGTCAACCATGAGAGCCGACTGAGTCCATGACCCGACCGTGATGTTGCAAGCGTGCGTGTCACGTGGCCACAACCTCAGGTCAGCGGCGCACGATGACCTGAGCTTGGCGGGGGGAACCCACAGCACCGAGCCTGTGGACCTGACCACCATGGGCTGGTCGTCGATCACCCGGATGTCGTCGACGCTCGGGTGTGTGGAGTGACAGGGGGTGGGGGGGGGGGGTTGATTGTATCATTTGCGGTGATTTTTTTTTTTTTTTTTTTTTTTGAGAAAAGTGGGAGATGGGTGATTTTCCGATGTTGAGTGGAGGTGGAGGAGAGACACAGACAGAGAGACAGAGACAGACAGACAGACAGAGACAAAGAGACAGACAGAGACAAAGAGACAGACAGAGATAGGGACAGAGACAGAGAGACAGACAGACAGACAGAGAAACAGACAGACAGAGACAGACAGACAGAGAGGCAGAGACAGAGGAGAGAGAAAGAGAGAGAGAGAGAGAGAGAGAGAAAGAGGCAAATCAAGAGACAGAAGGAAAGAAGCGAAAAAGAGAGACAGAAAAAGACAAAAACAGGCAATGGAAATTTTAAATCCCACAAACACGATTTTTATAGCAATATTGTACCAATAATAGACAACAGTAATTGCTATAAATACATAAAATTAATGTACTATACTGATACTATACTGGCAATGTACTCTGCCAATAGTGTACAAAGCATATACTATCTTAACACTACTAATTATATGCTATACTACTATACTTTATCATACTAATATACTAAAGGAATATACTATACTAACGCGTTGTAGGTTGTAATATCAGGTGACCACAACATGTCCACAGGAACGGAGAGGAGGTCCACACCACCATACTTCGCCACGTCCCACTTCAAGCGGTCATCTTGCCATTGCTGAGGGTGCGAGACGGAGGGGGGGAAAGAACGTTAAAATATGAGAATGAGTGATATGAAGTGAAAAAAAAAATCGTTAAGTCAGAGGTGGATTTCCCGTTTTCTGTCTCAAATTTTACGTTTTCTTTTTATTTATTTATTTCGTTTTCTATTGTATTATTAGTTTTTCTTGTATATATATTTGATCTGTTTTGATAACGAAATCAAGGAGGAATTATAAAGAAAAAGATGAAATATGAAACATCGTAAAAAAAACTTACGAAGTTCAACCAGCAGAACATTTCAATAGCGTTGGTTTTGTCATCCTGTAACAACATAAAACAATAATTTAGTTTTTAATGTGATGTTTAGTTGTACAAACTGCACACATGTGTAAATTTATATGTATCATAACCACTGAGCATAATGTAATATCACCCGTGTTGTCCATAACCATAAGGAAGCTAATGGTGTGGCGTGAAGAGATATGTTAGTGAAATGGGCAGTGTATTCCCGTAGACTTATTCCAATACACACTGGTTTGATATACTGTATATGAAATGTATGTGTGTGTGTGTGTGTGTGTGTGTGTGTGTGTGTGTGTGTGTGTGTGTGTGTGGTATATATGTGTGTGTGTGTGTGTGTGTGTGTGTGTGTTGTGTGTGTGGTGTGTGTGTGTGTGTGTGTGTGTGTGTGTGTGTGTGTGTGTGCGTGCGTGCGTGTGTGGCGTGCGTGCGTCCTCTATAGACCTTACAAACCACACCTACACACTCACAAATCTACTTCTCACACACACACAATTACCGCCCACCCACCCAACTACCACACTCCCCCCCCATCCCTCCCCCCTTTCCCCCCCACCCCCCAAACAAACCAACCCAACACACCCTCCCATCTCCCCCCTCCCCACTCCCCACACCCCCACACCCCCCACACACCCCACAAAACCTCCTTACCAGCTGAACATCCCTAATGAACGGCCCGTTGAACGAAATGATCGTGGTGTTATTCGGCCGAACGTTCTTGTCGTAGTTGCTGAACAAATCCTTTCTCAGCTGTTCTTCCATCCTTGGCCATGGCGGGGATTCTTCGCTGGTTACTGAGAGCGAGGAAGGGATAATAAGTTTAGAGATTGGAATGTATTATCATTATTATTATTATTTGATATTGTTATTGTTATTATCTGATAATAAGTTTTAGAGATTGGAAATTATTATTATTATTATTATTATTGTTATTGTTATTGTTATTATATTATCTGATAATAAGTTTGGATTAGAGATTGGAATGTATTATCATTAGTATTATTATTTTGTTATTGTTATTGTTATTATCTGATTAAGTTTAAATTAGAGATTGGAATGTATAATTATTATTATTGGTATATTGTTATTGTTGTTATTATTAGTTATTATTATGTTATTATTATTGTTATTGTCATAATTATTGCTGTTGTTAAGGATGTTTGTTGTTGTATTATTATTATTATTATCATTATTATTGCTGTTGTTGATGGTGATGATGGTGATATCATTATTATTATTATTTATTATTATTATTATTATTATTATTATTATTATTATTATTATTATTATTATTATTATTCATCATCATCATTATTTTTATCATTATTGTTGTTGTTCTTGTCAATATTATCATAGCATAACAACTGTCACCATTCTTAAATAATGATAATCAATATTAGGTTCTGATAAACATATCCTCAGTTTTATTAATGTCATCATTTATACATTTATCAATGTATCCTCATTATTAATGTATCTATCAGTTCATTATCATCATCATTAATTCATTTATAAATTTATCATTATCATCAATACATTTATCAATTTTTCATCATTAATGCATTTATCATTATATTGGTATCTTCAGTAATGTATCATCATCCTCATTTATATGTCTAATACATCTGTCAATTAATTATCATCATCACTGATGCATCTATCAATGTATTATCATCAGTAATACATTTAATGCACCTATCAATTTATTATCATCATTAATACATTTAATGCACCTACAATTACTCATCATTACCACAGATGTATCCATTCATTAAGACATTTAATACACCTATCAATTAATCATCATCACCACTGATATATCAATTTATCATCATCATAAACACATTTAATACAATACCTTTAATAACAATAATAATAATAATAATAATTAACTTAAATAATCCTAATACCTTTAAATACACCTTCCAATTAATAATCATCAACCTGATATATCAATTTATCACAAACACCAATTTTAATAACAATAATTAAATTTAATAATCCTATACAATACACCTATCAATTAATCCTCATAAAACACATTTAATACAATACCTTTAATAACAATAATAATAATAATAATTTAATTTAATAATCCTCAATACCTTTAATACACCTATCAATTAATAATCATCACCACATCCATCATAAACACATTTAATACAATATCTTTAAAAATCAATGATTTAATACAATTCAATAATCATATTAATACACCTATCAATTAATAATCATCACCACTGATATTCAATTTATCATCATCATCAACACACGTATTGTTGACATCTTACCTGCACTGCAAAACACCAGGAGCCCAAAGACCCCAAAGAAGACGTAAGATAAAGGAGACATCTTCAAGTGTCACCTTCACCTCCTCAAGGTTTCTGTGGGTGAGAGAAAGTGGGTTTTATTAGAGGGATTGGAGATTTGATTCGATTT